>JBAMJV010006412.1:0-50000 GCA_037951105.1 Echinarachnius parma | reverse complement strand
TGCCCCCCCCCCCCCCCCAGGATCGACGCCCCTGCCATGACGCCCGTGATCTAAGGCGTTAGCTAAAATGAAAAATTGGTCCAATGAAAAAGAAAAAAAAAAACATTTATTGTGATGTGATAGTTAAAGGGATAGTTGAGTATTGGTCAAACATAACTTTAGTAACCAAAACCTGCACCATTACGGTACAAAATAATAGTTATAACTTCACCATGCTCGAAAAGTATACACAATTACAAACGACTAAGTAAAACCCCTATTATCAAAAAGAGCCAATTTTATCTCTATCGTACCTTTTGTTGTAATATACTTTCTTGTTGATTTACCTTGTAATGTTTTTTAATGGAATGGTAAATAAAGTTTCAATTTCAATTTCAATTTCACAACTCAAGAGGGCGCTCTCTAAAAAAATAATTTGTTATAGCCATTTTTTATATCTCACAAAAAAAATATTTTGTGAAGTGCCCCCCTATACCAACACTCAACTATCCCTTTAAAGGGATAGTTGAGTTTTGGTAGAGAGGGCACTACACACAATTTTTTGGTGAGATAATGAAAAACTGAGTGTCAAATTTGAAAGAGCATACAATTTTAATGGCAGAATCAACTTTATTTGATCAAAATCGGTTCAGAAACGGCTGAAATATCCATAAACATAACCATTTGTAATAAATGTGGGGGCCCACCATCGATATATATCGATGGGCCCCACAAGTATTCGATAATTTTGAACCAGCCGTTAAAATTCGTTTTAAAATGCTTCCTCTTTTCACAAAATTTCAAAAGAGGTTTTTAGATAGTTGTTGATTATCTCTCTCTCTAATCACTATTTCAACAAAACATCACATGCACAATATTTGTTTAATGGTTTAAACAAATGCGGTTTTTTTAACGCGCCCTCTTTAGTTTAAACAGCTCTTTTTAAAAATGATAACAGGCTTTTTACTTAGTCGTTTGTAGTTGTTGTATTCCTTTTGAGCATGGTGGAGTTATAATTATTCAGTTTGACCAAAACTGTACTCTCTTTACCAGAACTCAACTATCCCTTTAAGTTTTTGAAATTTGCTAAAACATGAAATAAACTTATCCTAATATTTTCCTTTAAATAACCATAATATACTCCCAATTTACAAATATACAAAATACAATTCATACAGTACGATCATGTATTTATATTATCATGATTTATATATTCGTTAAAAAACAGAGAAAGGATCCAAACATCACAGCGGTTATCATTTTAATGTTATCTCACCTTTTATTTCTCAATATACTGTACATGATTCGTCGTCAAGGCCAAACATGATTTTGATGTACTTCGAGCAATGAAATTGAATTAAAAAGACATGACTTAGTAAATAGAAACCGTAACAACCCATAAATATTACTTTCTTTCCTAAAAATGCACGGAACGAGAATACTTGAAAGACACACAGCATTAAAATAAGCAATTATTCACTTATTAACTACACTGTAACAAATAACTGTAAAATTACAGGGGTTTTTTGCCCTTAAAATTACAACTTTTGACCGTTTTATCAAACTTACAGAACTTTTCCTGTAAAATAACAGAAATCTTGTTAGTTTATGGGAAATCATCATTTATTTACAACTACCTACATTCATAACTGTTAATAAACGGGTTTCCTGTACTACCTACGACTGTCCCTGTTTTTTTACAAACTGTTCACATGGCTCTGATTTGTTTACGAACATTTTCCTGTTAAAAATGACACTTGCTTGTATAATCAAACAAAAAATGTATGCTAACAACATAGGCTGTTTTTTACTACCCCGGTCTGTGAAAAAAAACAAGGAACCTGTTAAAAACCTACAGTTTTGTGTAAACACTAAATACAAATATACCGTTAAACCACACAATTTCCAGTAATTTAGAGATTCCATGTATGATTACAAGTCGGCCTATAAATTTTCAAGACAGGCTTGTGAAAAAACGCAATTCGCCTGTAAAAAGACAATACTTTCTAATAACAAATACAATAATTGTAAAATTACAGGGTTTTTTGGCCCTTAAAATTATCCTCAAATGTTGTTAGTTTATGGAAATTATCTTTTACTCGTTGCAGGTAGTACGAAATCGTTTATTAACAGTTATGAATTTCATAACTGTTAATAAACGGTTGTTCGTACTACCTGCAACTTTCCCTGTTTTTTGTACACAATTTGTTCGCAAGGTTCTGTTTTTATTTACTGGCGACAATTTTCCTGTCCAAAAAGCGACAATTTATCTTATAAAAAACAGAACAAATACTGTAGACCTATACGCTAACAACACAGGCAGTTTCTTTTACTACCCAGGTCTGTGAACAAACAAAACAGGTAAACCTGTTAAAAAACCTACATTATTTTAGGCATAAATACGAATATACCGTTAAATCACAACATTTCCAGTAATTTGTAACAGGTTCATGAATCATCTCTCATGACATGATGTTGGGCCATTGTCGGAAAATGACGTTATGCAAATATATCACAAAAATGACGTCGTGACGATGTTGGGCTGGCGGACATTTTAACCTCGAACCAACGGCGATATGCCGACATCCGGCAACCAAATTCCGACATCGGCCCAACTTCAGGTGGCTAGCTGGGTGGATGTAGGTAAGGGTTGGGATGTCTCAGCCGCACAACCCCGTCCGACTATAATCTGAGTACCCCCCCCCCCCCCCCGGACAACGCACATTATACTAAATCGCTCCTTCGCAGTGGCGGATCTACGGGGGGGGGGGGGGGGGGGGGGGGTTTGAGGGTTTAAACCCCTCCCCTTGGGCTGCCAAGTTAAATTTGTGATGTGAAAACATCACTTACAGGGGGTCGAAATAGCAAAAAAAAATCGCCGCTTCACGGCTCGTGGACGATGCTCCGCATCGTCATTGGTTCAAACCCCCCTTAGCAAAAAGACATCACTTACGGGGGTTCAAAATAGCAAAAAAATCGCCGCTTCGCGCCTCGTGGACGATGCTCCGCATCGTCATTGGGTCAACCCCCCCCCCCCCCCCCCCCTTAGCAAAAAAAAAGCTAGATCCGCCCCTGCTTCGGGCTTGGTCGCTTCGCTCCCTCGCAATATCCGGTGGTGATACGGATTTGGTTCTGCCCCCCCAAAAGTTTTTGCTCATTACGCCACTGATTAGTACTATATTATATAATACAGAAAGGCACATCAACGCCCTCACCCCTTTTCATCCACTTCCCCTTCCTGCCTCTCGCATTGAGCTATTTTGTTACGACTTTCAGTTATCTTTAAGCCCGCCGCAGACAGAGCCGACTCGACCCGATCCAACTGGTTTTCAGTCAGGCTAGAGTCAGTTTCGCTCAGTCGGAGCCGATCAACATGTTGAATTGGCCTCGAATGACCTTCGACTGGCTCTTGACTGGCAAAACCGGAGTCCTGAGGCAACGCATACTGAGTTAATCAGGCTGAAAATCAGTCGGATCGGGTCGTGTTGTCTGTCTGCGGCGGCTTTAGGTTCCATGATATGCAAATACATTGTGGACTTCTTTTTATCTGTATGAGTGTATGCATCAAATAAATAATTTGGTTCGTATATTTCTTAACATTTTAGCAACTATTTTGTTCATTTTGCTAAGCTCCACGTGTTAAAAATCTCTCCAGAGTTAATGCACCTTCGCCTATAAGCTAAGCGCGTGCTCACAATAGCATCACATGTTTGAATACACAACCAATTCACACACTTTCAAGTTCAATAGTAGTTGCCATGCCAGAAATGCTCAACCATCTTTATGACAAGAAAGAAATTGATAATCTAACTGGTCAGCTAACTTTAGGTGAACAAAAGACAAGAGGTCAAAAAGAGCATGCCCACAATAGCATGGAGTGCATGCTTCCACACAACTTATCAATTAAATGCCTTCCTTGTGATGGTTGGGCTTTTCTGACATGACAACTGCTATTGTGAGCAGGCGCTCAGCTTGGGCGAAGGTGCATTGTTCATTTTATTAGTAACTGAGTAGTGACTGACATTATGTCACAAGACGAATTTCACTCTGGTGAGGGGCTTAGCAAAATGAACAAAATAATGGTTTAAATGTTTATTAAAATATGTATATATGTTTACAAACTGTTCACAAATATTGTACCCTAGATAAACAGAATGATGTCAACATGTATTTGCATGTCATGAAACCTTTAAAGTGGCCCGGCAAAAATTATATTTCCTTATTACATTCAAATATCCTTGTAGGTCAAGCCTGCATTGTATAATACATGGGAATTTGTAAGTGATTGTCCATTGTTTGGCATTGTATAGAATATGATTGATTTACGCTTGTTAGTATTCAGTTATCACAATGACACAGAGTAAACGCACATGTTATGCCGTCAGGTTATTTTGAACAAAAAACAACAACACACACGCATATACAGGGTGGCCCAGAAATAACGGAACGGGGTGCTTGCCATACTAAAGACTCATGATGCCCGCCATACTGCATCTAGTAACGGATCAACGCGTGCGCCATTGTGAGTGTGCGTTCAGCTGTGTATAGAGAAGAAGGGGTACTAACAATGGCCCACGCATTGAACGTTACTAGTTGCTATGACGGGCATCCTGTGTCTTCATTATAGCAAGCACCCCGTTCCGTTATTTCTGGGCCACCCTGTATAGTATTCTTTTTACGCCGACGGGTGCGTGAGTAAAACGTGTCCGACTATAGAAGGCTGCCAAATAGAGGCACGATGTGGTTTGTAACTAAAGTCCATATTGTGGGCACGTTGTCCAAATCCTCAAATTCCAATTGGAATTCTCGCAGTTCCCTCCTACCTTGTTTTATTCGTATTAACAATAAAAGCATGGGACAGGTTTCTGTTTTTCGAATTTCCATTTCGTTCAAAAGATATTTACGATTGAAGTGTTGTTTGGATATGAAATTATCCACGGGACCTTTTCAGCCGTGTACAAAGTAAGTGCATTGAGTATGTGAATATCACTTTGCATTTTCGCTCATTTCTCAGCATCCAATTAACTTGAAATTTTCACACATTACTTTCTGGACATATTGTGACGAAAACCCCAAAATCTAATTCCGTTTTATTCTATTTTAATTGTAAATGATTTCATACATAGTAATCCTCTTTCGGTTACTCTCTTTTTAATTGCTAGTTCATGAATATTCAGTTATCGATTTATAAAAGTGTAACACTGCGCGCGCATTGTTAGCGTGTAACGCGCATTGGACCAATTAGACGGTTGTATTTTGCTTTTGCGCACAGAAAAAAGTATTACATTTGCGCGCAGTCTTTTAACTAATTTTGGAAGCGGGTCAGCTGTGCGCAGACTACATTCTGCACTTTTGACCTTTGGAGCGAGTCACGGCTATTTTTATACACTCAGCTGTCTACATAGTTAATTCACGTATTCACGGTATGTATACACTCAGTGTATTATATGCGTGGGAATTTTGACCCAATTTTATTTGTAAACATAAACATTAGCGTATTTTCGTGAACTTTGATACAAGATCATAGATACCAAAATAGAATTTATTGAACTGTTCCGTCAGCGAGTGTGACATTATTTGATAATTGAGTGAATACTTTTTATTAATTCTAAATTTATATTTTATGTCTCCTTTTAATTCCCTTTTTGCTTGCATAATTGACGCATATTCTGTGTTGAATTCGGGAGTGAATGTGTGCTTATATAAATGTTGACTGGAATATTCATTTCTTTTATTGTAGTTCTTTGCATGATTAATAAGACATTTAAATGCCAAAATGGTGGTATATCATAAGTCTCAGTCATGGTTATTTTCAGTATGAACAACTCTTGGCTTTTATAGATTTAATACTAATTCTGACCAAAGGTTGGTCTATTTTGACCAACACTTGGCCTGTTCAATGTGACCAATGGTTGGCCTTGACCAAATTCGACCAACTGTTGGCCATGTTTGTTATTATCTCTTGGTTTGTTTGATTGGTACTATACCATTTTAAATATAATGTGATGATGAATTGATTTCACATTACAATGGCCAAACACTTGAAATATTTTAAGTGGTCACTTACAAATTTGCCAAACGTTGTCATATTTCTGATTTTTGATGTAGCAGGTTAGTGTACAAATAGTGGCACTGATGAATTGCGTTGTTGATGATAAACTTGTTTTATTGTTGTGAAATGTGTGATATGAAGAGTATGGAACTTTACAGGTAACAGTTGATTAAATTATCGGTTGCCATGGCAACGGATGTCTCTTCATGACAAAGTGAATTCAGTTATTGTCATATGAATCGGATTGTATTTCCTGTTAAGTTCCATTTCTTTTATTTTTCATGACATACTTGTTGATAAATACTTCTTGACAAACAATTGAATTAAATATTTACTTGTTTATTTATTAACAGATGGAGTTAGGAGAGGTACGGCAACGTGCCTCTGTCACGTAATACAGTGCCTCATAGGGTTTTGTAAATAGTAGAATAAGATTGTTATACACAAATACAATAGTAGAATAAGATTGTTATACATAAATACAATAGTAGAATAAGATTGTTAAATAGTAGATTAATTTAGTTGACATGTACAGCCTGAAATACAGCAAATTAATTAATTGAAATAATAGATTAATTAATTCTGTAGAAGCTTTGAATTTGGCTTTCTCCACAGACAATTGTCAGATTTTATATCGTACTTGTTAATTTCGGTCTGACAGTTGATAATTGAATTGTAGTTTTAATACATTGTAAATATTCGGTAACTATAATTTTATACAAGTTTATTTGTTTCTTTTATTATGAAAGTCACATGACATACTCATTATCTTTAAGGAGTATACGAGCTTAGCTATTTCTTGAATGTAAGTTCATAAGTTACATTATTATTGTATGACATGATTTACATGATTATTAAGAAGCACATTTAAGTGATGGTGGTGTGAGAACTTATTTGTTCTGCTTTCGCAATTACATCCCATGGAATTGAAAGTTCCAGAATTGGAACAAATTCAATGGTTGTGATTTGTAAGGCAGCACGACTTTGTGTAGTGAAAGCGAGAATGCTATAAGATTGTTATTGCAGTCCAACAGACATTCCCAACAACTACACTAGTCGTGATTCAAAAGGTATCAAGGTAGAAAATGGAGTGCTAGATGTTATCATCTCAGATGACAACACAACAGACATTCCTAATTTTATCTTTGGTTTAGGAATTATGATGTTAAGAGCCTGAGGTGGTTAATGGAGTGCAGGATTTTGTCAACTGTTTTGGCAAACCAAATTGACATTCCTAAATGCCACATTAAGGTCTTGGACATCATACTTCTAAGGGAGTGGATATTTCTATACCCCCCTTTTTGTTGGTAGTTCTATCACCTTCCATCGTTTAGAAATTAGGCTTCATGAATTACAGTACTTATGAAATTGTACTTATAAATTGAAGAAGAATTAAGTTGTTATGGTCTGGTAACTGTGAGATCTAATTTCTTGACTTCAGATAGCAAGGGTCGAATCTGATTTATACTAGTGGAAATTGGATTAGAACGAAACTTATTTGACGTGTTCTTTTGGATAGCGTAGGAACGTCGTAACTGTTTGAGACTATAGCTATTAATTGGAGTTTGTGTTTGAGTAACCTGTTGCACCGACAAAGTGAGTGGACAGAGTTTACGAGGAGTAAGGATGCTAACTAAAAAGCCTTTGGGAAGGGTGTAAGAGAGATGGTTTATTAGGAAACCTGTTGACCAGGGCTGGTAGCGGTTGCTGGGGCGGTGATTTTGGACTGCACTGTTGATCAGTTGGATGTCAGTAGTTGTCAAATAAAGTTAGTGAGACAGAACAGGTCCATTGATACTAGCTCGCTAGGAATCATTGTGGTTTAGCAAGTCAAGTCCCAATTAGGATCACTCTATTTAAACTCATTAAAACTTAAATTGTAACTTGTAAATTATAATCATTAATTAGTACATTGTAAGAAATAATCGTAAAGCTACACTTAAATTGTAGTATCATACAAGCTCTGACAATGAAATTAGATTAGTAAATTACTGTAACACATACATGTACAAGTAGATTTTCAATTAAGCATCCATATACATAATGAATTGAATTTCGATTGAGATATTGTTGAATATAGTATTCTATAAATATTGTTGTGACGGCATGTCACCACCTTTGAAGTTAATTGCCGGAAATGGCATATTTATTAAATTATATTTAAACTTTATATTTTGTATTCAAACTTGTTATTAGAACTGGAATTACATGTGTCATTCGGTTGAACGAATAAATAGTGATACAAGGTGTATACTGATTGATGATGCTGAAGTGTGATCTAAAGTAGATTACGAAGTATTAATTATATTTGTAGAATTTAAAAGCTTAGACTGCCGTTAGAATAATTAAATTCTAATAAGGACTATTCGTCTGTATATTTCAGACAAACGAACTCAAGTCATCGTGAATTTATTCAGGCCGCTCGGATAGAAAGCTCTTTATCGTGTAAACCACGTGTAGTTAAATGCATGATTGCAATGCCGTGTGAAACATGTGTTGTGTACTAGCGCACATGTGATGACAGAATGTTCTAAATCTATGCCTTGATTATGTGATGATGTGATTGTGGAGTGATTGTAAGATTATGCTCTGCAGTGATAAATTACTCACTTATTGATGATGTGATATCTTGAGATGAGTTGACACTCTGGTTGAATCTAAATTGATGCTTGTTGATGGCCCGGAACAGGATGCATGCCAGAATAAGTATGTGTGCGAGTGTGGACATCAACATGTGTGCATGTATGAGATGTGACCGTACGCTTGTACCGTTAGATAGGCGGTTTTCGTAAATAGTGTCAGTCGTCGGAACTAGGTCAAAGGTTATGTTTATATTGGTATTTATACGCAATCACGTTCTATAGGCATAGTGCGTAAATTAGTATTCATGTTCAGTGCAATAAATAGTACTGGATAAGAGACCCTGGAACTCTTCAAATCTAGGTGGTGGCAGCGTAAACTATCGTTAATGTTTGTGAGAGATTAGTCTTACATTAGAGCTTATTTAGATATTTTATTTAGACAGAGAGCCTCTCACGTTACATTTTTGGTGGTACAGCGGTGGGATTAGCAATTTCCTGCATCAAAAATTTGCAATTTTTGTAAACCTTTGTATTAAGTTATTATACCGCTACCCAAAAACTTACATTTTTGGTAGCGAGTGGTGGGATTAGCATTTTCCCGCATCAAAAATTTGTAAATTTTTGTATTTACGTTATAACGTTGTGTGGTTTATTTTGCTAGAATAGTCTAGAGGCAGTTGTAAGTACTTGTGTATATTTAATTTGTAGTTGGTAATAATTGGAGTGTATGTTTTGCATAATTGTGAGAATGATACAATGTAATTCCAGGTTATAAATATTAATTTCATTAAAGTTATATGGATGCTTGTACATTGTAAGTAAAGAACAAAAAGAACGTAGTTAAGATTTTTGCAATATGCAAAACAAAACAAAAATAAATAAATAAAAGTTCATCAAATTGAACAAAGAAATGTTTGTAAGAGGCAACTGTTTACAAAAGTGACATGAACTTTCTTACATTTGGCCATATCAAGTTGCGCTAGAAATGGATGCTGACAATCAAGTCCAAGGGCATCCACCCGAACTGCCAGGTGGTGATAATACCGCTGGACGGCAGGATGCATCTCAAAGACGCTGGATCATGGACGCAGGAGACCAGGAGATTGCGATGCCTATGCATGGTTATGGCGATGCACTCCCATCTGATCGACGACAGGTTTTCACACCAAACGAATTCAGACGGAATCCCGGTTACGTTGGTAGTGACCGCCCTACAGAAGTGGACACGAGGCACGCTGGATTTGTACCCCGTGGAGGGCATACAAGGGATGTTCTCCCCGAGAAGTACGCTGGCAAGGTCCCCTGGGCAGACTACCGTCGCCACTTTGATGTTTGCATGCGGATGAATAACTGGAACGACTATGAGGCAGGCCAGTATTTGGCTACACGCCTACAAGGACCGGCGCTAAAAGTATTGAACAATTTCCCACTTGGCTGCCCCATCACCTACACTGATCTGGTCTATCAATTAGACCGCCGATTCGGAACAGCTGACCAGAGCGAGAACTTCCTCTTTGAGTTGAGGCTGAGACGACGACAGCCGAGGGAAACTCTTCAGGAGCTTGGGCAGGCTATTCGTGACCTGTCTTGTCTTGCATACCCAGCCTTGGATATGGTCTCTAGGGAACGATTAGCCAAAGGCCATTTCTCTGATGCTATTGATGATCCGGAGATACGAGCTGGCATTTTCAGATCCCGCCCATCTACACTGGATGAGGCAATTCAAGCTGGATTGATGGCAGAGGCGTTCATCAAATCCGAGAGAGCTCGTGAAAGGATCCGGCCTCGTAACGTCCGTGCAGTAGACGCCACTGTGGAACCAGTACCTGTAGATAAAAAGACGAGAAGAGAAATAGATGAGTTAAAGGCTGGACTTCATGATCTCATGAACATGATGATGCAACTCAAGGGCAACCACAACCATCACAACCAGTCTGGGATCGTGTGTTTCAAGTGTGGTGAACCAGGACACATCAGCCGGAACTGTGACAAACCTTACATGGGAAACGACAGAAGGCCTACTCAACGGACCGGAGGAAGGCCCACGAACCAAGCAGGTCCACAACGCTAGATCAGCAGACAACGCCCACTACACTTACCTGTACCGTAAGAGATGTTAACCATGCCATGTATATACCAACTTCAATTAGAAACCAGACCAGACATTTTCTTGTGGATACAGGATCTACAATCACCATTATGTCCAGAGCCGTGCTGAACCACACCCACTCAATTTCTATGCCAGATATTGCTGCAACAGGAGTAAGATTATTGCAAGCTGATGGCACACCAATCCAAGTGCATGGAGAAACAATCCTAACCTTTGGCAGTGGGTCACAGACACACGATGTACCTATAGTGATAGCTGACATAGAAGTAGATGGCATCCTAGGAATGGACTTCTTACAGAAAACGGATTCCACCATAGACTGCGAAAGAAAACTCATCATCGTTCGAGGTGAACCTATACCCTGTACAGATCATCATGGTGATAAATTGGTGATGCAAGTAAACCAACAGCAAGTTCCTGAGCATCTGACCGATATCTTCGAGAGAACCAAGCAGAGCGTTGATAACGAATTCCAAACTGATGTGGCTAGCCTGCTGACCGAGTTTAGTGATGTCTTTTCCAAGGGAGACCATGATATTGGCTGCACTGACAAGGTTAAACATAGTATCCACACGACGTGTGCAGCACCAATAAGGACAAGGCCAAGGAGACATCCGATGGGGCAGAGAGAGGAGGTAGAGAAACAAATCAAGGATATGCTAGAACGGGGTATTATCAAACCGTCAACCAGCCCTTGGTCATCACCGATAGTGCTGGTAGGCAAAAAGGATGGGACAAAAAGGTTCTGCATAGACTACAGGCTTCTAAATCAGCATACGGTAAAAGATTCATTTCCCCTGCCAAGCATCGCGGAATCATTAGATGCCTTGGATGGAGCGAAGTATTTTTGCACCTTAGACCTCGCCTCTGGCTACTGGCAAGTGCCGTTGGATGAGGAAGCCAAACTAAAGTCAGCATTCGTGGTCCCGGGAGGTCTCTACCAGTTCGAAGTAATGCCATTCGGATTGTGCAACGCCCCCTCTACGTTCGAACGGTTGATGGAGAATATCTTCACGGGATTACAATGGCGCATTCTGCTGATCTATCTGGATGACGTCATTATATTTGGCTCGACGGCAGAGGAGATGATTGACAGACTGAGGATAGTCCTGCAACTACTCAGAGAGGCGCATCTAAAACTCAAGCCAAAGAAATGTCATCTGTTCAAGAAAGAAGTGTTATACCTTGGACACGTCGTCTCAGCTGAAGGTGTGACCACCGACCCATCCAAAACTGAAGCTGTGAAGACGTGGCCGACTCCTACCAACCAAACAGACGTGAGAAGTTTTCTTGGACTGGCATCCTACTACCGAAGGTTCATTTTGAAATTCTCTGAGGTAGTCAAACCTCTTACAAATCTGACAAAGAAGGACCAGCCTTTCATCTGGTCAGCAGAATGTGAGGGTGCATTCCAGACAATGAAACGACTCCTAACCAATGCCCCAATCCTCGCCTACCCCCGCCTGAATGTCCCGTTCGTCTTAGACACCGATGCCAGCAAATTCGCAATAGGAGCAGTACTCTCCCAGGAGCAGGAAGGAAAGGAACGAGTCATAGCCTATGCAAGCAAGACGCTTAACCAGGCAGAGCAAAACTACTGCGTCACCAGGAGAGAACTTCTAGCTGTAGTGGCATTCCTAAAACACTTCCGTCATTACCTTTATGGTCAAGAAGTGCTGGTGCGAACCGACCACGGAGCTCTTAGGTGGTTGATGCAATTCAAGAACCCAGAGGGACAACTTGCCAGATGGTTAGAGGTGGTTAGCCAATATCGACTTACCCTTGTGCATCGCCCTGGAAGAGTGCACCTGAACGCAGATGGTCTGTCACGTCGGCCATGTAACCAATGTGGTCAGCTGGAGGACATCTGCATTGGAAAGTAGAAACATTGTAGACAATCAATTATTGGAGAATTGATGTTTTATTTGGTGTTAGTTAAGTTGTTATTTTTATATTGTATTTCGTAAATAGATTACAAGCTATGTGGAACTGAATTAAACATGGCTGGGACTGAGCTTAGGAAGGATTTAGAAGTTGGACTAGAAGCTCAAATTGAAGCCATCCGTTTATCCTCATCCTATTCCTCTTCTGATGTGCGGAAGGCACAACTTCTTGATGTTGATATTGGGTTTATCCTGAAATGGAAAGAAAAATCCAATAGAAAACCAGAATGGAAAGATGTCTCTTTGCTCTCATCAGCAGTCAAGACGTACTGGATGAACTGGGACCTGCTGGAATTAAAAGATGGTGTACTGATGAAACGCTGGGAATCAAATGATGGAACAGAAATCAGTTGGAAAACTGTCTTACCAAGACAAATGAGGTCAACAATTCTAGCTGATCTGCACAACTCAAGGTCTGCCGCACACTTGGGAGTAAACAAGACTTTGCATAAAGTCCAAGCTAGATTCTATTGGGTAGGTCTGCCAGCTGATGTCCGATCATGGGTGAGGAAATGCACGGTGTGTGCACAAAACAAGAATCCACCCAAAAGGAGACGTGCGCCAATGCAGCAGTACCGGGTTGGTACTACGATGGGAAGAGTCGCCATGGACATCCTTGGTCCCCTGCCCATAACTGACCGAGGAAATCGATATGTCTTGGTAATTGGTGATTATTTCAGTAAATGGGTGGAATCCTATGCCATACCAAATCAAGAAGCTGGAACGGTCGCCAAGGTCTTCGTGGAGGAATTCATATGCCGTTATGGCATACCTAATGAACTTCACACAGACCAAGGACGAAATTTTGAATCCATGCTTATGAGTGAAGTTTGTAAATTGCTTGGAATCAAGAAGACGAGGACATGCCCTCTGCACCCAAGAAGTGATGGTTTTATAGAGCGGTTTAATCGTACCTTACTTGGTATGGTGACAGCTCTTGTAGAACCGGAACGACACCAGCGAGACTGGGATGAACGGCTGCCGTATGCCATGCTGGCGTACCGCTCTGGAGTACAGGAGACGATTGGAGAATCACCAGCGATGATGATGCTAGGTCGGGAGCTTCAACTTCCAGTAGACATACTAGTTGAGCAACCAAGATCTGTGGAAGAAGAAAACAAGGATTATGCAGAGCAACTACGAGAAAGGATGTTTGACGTACACGAGAGAGCTAGAAACAAATTAAAGTTATCTGGTGATCGACAAACCAGAAATTATGATCGCAACACAGAACTACAAAGCTACAAAGCAGGAGACTGGGTTTGGCTCTCAGGTGTACAAAGAAAGAAGGGTATCTGTCCTAAACTACTCTTCAAGTGGGATGGCCCATACTTGGTAACGCACAAGCTATCAGACGTTGTGTACCGAATACAGAAGACTGAGAAGTCGAAGCCAAGAGTGGTGCATCTGGATCGACTGAAGACTTATGATGGACCACGTATCCCAAACTGGTTGGGAAGGGCTGAGCTACACCGAAATCCAGAGAGATCTAGACACCCTCCAAGTCATTTTTAAACAAAGAAATGATTTGAAACAATGAAAAGGTGCCAAATTTGGCATGTCATGTGTATTTGAAGGTGTTATCATCCCTAAATGTGAAGTTCTGTGCTGTTTTCATTTAATTTTATACAGATGCTGAACCAATGCACGAGGTGCAAAAGTGCTTATTCCACCAGGAGCGATCTCCATCGGCACCTGGAGGAAGCACATGAGGTCCAGCTGACCTGGAAGTGCGAGCTTTGTGCTTTTGAGACAGTAAAAATGCGCAATCTCAAGCGCCACTACCGGAATTTCGAGAATCGCCCAGCCGGAGATACACGTGGGTGTAAACTCACGGAGGCAACACCAGCCTTCATTCGAAGCGCACTTAAACGAAAGAGTGGTGCCGAAGCGAAGGAGCCGGCATCCGAGGGTCCTCCACCAAAGGCTCCGAAGCCACTTCCCGCCCCGCTTGCGAAAATTCCAAAGCTAAGGATAAGCGTTGGAAATGAGAGGGAGGAGGACGCACTCAGCATCCTCTCTGAGATGTCGGGGTCAGAATGGGAGTCCCCATCCAAAGCCGTTTCCCCCGCCGAAGTCTCCACTCGCGCACCCGCCCCCGCCGAAGTCTCCACTCGCGCACCCGCCCCCGAGGAAGTCTTCACTCACGCCCTGCCGAAGTCTCCAACCACATCTGTGCCAGAGTCCCCGCCCAAATCCCCACAGGATGTGAGGATTGTGTTAGATGCTCCACCTAGCCAAGACGAAGGGTTGTCATACGAGGACGACACCTTCACTTTCTCCATTGCTAGGAGAGCAAACGGCATCGGCCAGGTTAGGATAAAGATGGTCACCGTTACCACAGAAACTTTTGTAAACATATATGGAGTTGAGCACAGAGGAGATTTGCAGACCCGCACAATCTACCTGGACCGAGACAACGAAGAATAGACACTGATTAACATAAGCACATTGCTATTTTTGCTTTTGTTTTTCTTAAAATTAATTCATAAGATGAACTCTAATGAGCTGACATATTCAGAAAAGGAATTTGTTTATATCGATGAGATTATTGTCTTCTTGAACTTTCGCACATATATTTGTATTTCGTATACCCTGTAGATTTTTGTATTATGGCTGAATTGCTGGGACAGCAATTAGAAAGAGAGGGGGTAGTGTGACGAAAACCCCAAAATCTAATTCCGTTTTATTCTATTTTAATTGTAAATGATTTCATACATAGTAATCCTCTTTCGGTTACTCTCTTTTTAATTGCTAGTTCATGAATATTCAGTTATCGATTTATAAAAGTGTAACACTGCGCGCGCATTGTTAGCGTGTAACGCGCATTGGACCAATTAGACGGTTGTATTTTGCTTTTGCGCACAGAAAAAAGTATTACATTTGCGCGCAGTCTTTTAACTAATTTTGGAAGCGGGTCAGCTGTGCGCAGACTACATTCTGCACTTTTGACCTTTGGAGCGAGTCACGGCTATTTTTATACACTCAGCTGTCTACATAGTTAATTCACGTATTCACGGTATGTATACACTCAGTGTATTATATGCGTGGGAATTTTGACCCAATTTTATTTGTAAACATAAACATTAGCGTATTTTCGTGAACTTTGATACAAGATCATAGATACCAAAATAGAATTTATTGAACTGTTATTCCGTCAGCGAGTGTGACATTATTTGATAATTGAGTGAATACTTTTTATTAATTCTAAATTTATATTTTATGTCTCCTTTTAATTCCCTTTTTGCTTGCATAATTGACGCATATTCTGTGTTGAATTCGGGAGTGAATGTGTGCTTATATAAATGTTGACTGGAATATTCATTTCTTTTATTGTAGTTCTTTGCATGATTAATAAGACATTTAAATGCCAAAATGGTGGTATATCATAAGTCTCAGTCATGGTTATTTTCAGTATGAACAACTCTTGGCTTTTATAGATTTAATACTAATTCTGACCAAAGGTTGGTCTATTTTGACCAACACTTGGCCTGTTCAATGTGACCAATGGTTGGCCTTGACCAAATTCGACCAACTGTTGGCCATGTTTGTTATTATCTCTTGGTTTGTTTGATTGGTACTATACCATTTTAAATATAATGTGATGATGAATTGATTTCACATTACAATGGCCAAACACTTGAAATATTTTAAGTGGTCACTTACAAATTTGCCAAACGTTGTCATATTTCTGATTTTTGATGTAGCAGGTTAGTGTACAAATAGTGGCACTGATGAATTGCGTTGTTGATGATAAACTTGTTTTATTGTTGTGAAATGTGTGATATGAAGAGTATGGAACTTTACAGGTAACAGTTGATTAAATTATCGGTTGCCATGGCAACGGATGTCTCTTCATGACAAAGTGAATTCAGTTATTGTCATATGAATCGGATTGTATTTCCTGTTAAGTTCCATTTCTTTTATTTTTCATGACATACTTGTTGATAAATACTTCTTGACAAACAATTGAATTAAATATTTACTTGTTTATTTATTAACAGATGGAGTTAGGAGAGGTACGGCAACGTGCCTCTGTCACGTAATACAGTGCCTCATAGGGTTTTGTAAATAGTAGAATAAGATTGTTATACACAAATACAATAGTAGAATAAGATTGTTATACATAAATACAATAGTAGAATAAGATTGTTAAATAGTAGATTAATTTAGTTGACATGTACAGCCTGAAATACAGCAAATTAATTAATTGAAATAATAGATTAATTAATTCTGTAGAAGCTTTGAATTTGGCTTTCTCCACAGACAATTGTCAGATTTTATATCGTACTTGTTAATTTCGGTCTGACAGTTGATAATTGAATTGTAGTTTTAATACATTGTAAATATTCGGTAACTATAATTTTATACAAGTTTATTTGTTTCTTTTATTATGAAAGTCACATGACATACTCATTATCTTTAAGGAGTATACGAGCTTAGCTATTTCTTGAATGTAAGTTCATAAGTTACATTATTATTGTATGACATGATTTACATGATTATTAAGAAGCACATTTAAGTGATGGTGGTGTGAGAACTTATTTGTTCTGCTTTCGCAATTACATCCCATGGAATTGAAAGTTCCAGAATTGGAACAAATTCAATGGTTGTGATTTGTAAGGCAGCACGACTTTGTGTAGTGAAAGCGAGAATGCTATAAGATTGTTATTGCAGTCCAACAGACATTCCCAACAACTACACTAGTCGTGATTCAAAAGGTATCAAGGTAGAAAATGGAGTGCTAGATGTTATCATCTCAGATGACAACACAACAGACATTCCTAATTTTATCTTTGGTTTAGGAATTATGATGTTAAGAGCCTGAGGTGGTTAATGGAGTGCAGGATTTTGTCAACTGTTTTGGCAAACCAAATTGACATTCCTAAATGCCACATTAAGGTCTTGGACATCATACTTCTAAGGGAGTGGATATTTCTATACCCCCCTTTTTGTTGGTAGTTCTATCACCTTCCATCGTTTAGAAATTAGGCTTCATGAATTACAGTACTTATGAAATTGTACTTATAAATTGAAGAAGAATTAAGTTGTTATGGTCTGGTAACTGTGAGATCTAATTTCTTGACTTCAGATAGCAAGGGTCGAATCTGATTTATACTAGTGGAAATTGGATTAGAACGAAACTTATTTGACGTGTTCTTTTGGATAGCGTAGGAACGTAACTGTTTGAGACTATAGCTATTAATTGGAGTTTGTGTTTGAGTAACCTGTTGCACCGACAAAGTGAGTGGACAGAGTTTACGAGGAGTAAGGATGCTAACTAAAAAGCCTTTGGGAAGGGTGTAAGAGAGATGGTTTATTAGGAAACCTGTTGACCAGGGCTGGTAGCGGTTGCTGGGGCGGTGATTTTGGACTGCACTGTTGATCAGTTGGATGTCAGTAGTTGTCAAATAAAGTTAGTGAGACAGAACAGGTCCATTGATACTAGCTCGCTAGGAATCATTGTGGTTTAGCAAGTCAAGTCCCAATTAGGATCACTCTATTTAAACTCATTAAAACTTAAATTGTAACTTGTAAATTATAATCATTAATTAGTACATTGTAAGAAATAATCGTAAAGCTACACTTAAATTGTAGTATCATACAAGCTCTGACAATGAAATTAGATTAGTAAATTACTGTAACACATACATGTACAAGTAGATTTTCAATTAAGCATCCATATACATAATGAATTGAATTTCGATTGAGATATTGTTGAATATAGTATTCTATAAATATTGTTGTGACGGCATGTCACCACCTTTGAAGTTAATTGCCGGAAATGGCATATTTATTAAATTATATTTAAACTTTATATTTTGTATTCAAACTTGTTATTAGAACTGGAATTACATGTGTCATTCGGTTGAACGAATAAATAGTGATACAAGGTGTATACTGATTGATGATGCTGAAGTGTGATCTAAAGTAGATTACGAAGTATTAATTATATTTGTAGAATTTAAAAGCTTAGACTGCCGTTAGAATAATTAAATTCTAATAAGGACTATTCGTCTGTATATTTCAGACAAACGAACTCAAGTCATCGTGAATTTATTCAGGCCGCTCGGATAGAAAGCTCTTTATCGTGTAAACCACGTGTAGTTAAATGCATGATTGCAATGCCGTGTGAAACATGTGTTGTGTACTAGCGCACATGTGATGACAGAATGTTCTAAATCTATGCCTTGATTATGTGATGATGTGATTGTGGAGTGATTGTAAGATTATGCTCTGCAGTGATAAATTACTCACTTATTGATGATGTGATATCTTGAGATGAGTTGACACTCTGGTTGAATCTAAATTGATGCTTGTTGATGGCCCGGAACAGGATGCATGCCAGAATAAGTATGTGTGCGAGTGTGGACATCAACATGTGTGCATGTATGAGATGTGACCGTACGCTTGTACCGTTAGATAGGCGGTTTTCGTAAATAGTGTCAGTCGTCGGAACTAGGTCAAAGGTTATGTTTATATTGGTATTTATACGCAATCACGTTCTATAGGCATAGTGCGTAAATTAGTATTCATGTTCAGTGCAATAAATAGTACTGGATAAGAGACCCTGGAACTCTTCAAATCTAGGTGGTGGCAGCGTAAACTATCGTTAATGTTTGTGAGAGATTAGTCTTACATTAGAGCTTATTTAGATATTTTATTTAGACAGAGAGCCTCTCACGTTACAATATCATATCACACCAATCCAATACACATTTTATTAACGATGCACCACTTTTTGCGGACACGCGCCTATTTAGGATCCGTCTTGCGAGCGCACGCGAAGTCGGTTCCCTCGTCCACCGTCTCCGTCTGTATAGTGGTGTGCACCACGGCGAAGTTGGTCTCCAGGATATGACGTGCTTCTCGCAGAATCTTGGGCGAGTCCACTGGTAGCCCGTCGTACAAACGAGCTGCAAACAACACAAATAAAATAATAATTTCTTAATGAATAAAATGAATTAAAACTAAATTAAAAACATAAACAAATAAATGAACATAAAGTGAGAATCGAATAGAAACACACATAATGGGTGTATGGGAATAAGGTTAAACATCCATTAAAAACAAAGTTTAAAAGGATAATGTTACGGAATAATTTGCTATTTTTGATATGACAATTCTATTGGGCCTATACACAATGCTACACTTAGATACAATGTAAACGGCAGATTATTCAATATATTGGTCATTTGGTACAATGCAATAGTTTAACTTCCCGGGGAGCATATAGCCTAAGAAGTCTTGTGTTAATTATCCAAGTATATAGACCTGATATAGACCACTGAAGTAATAATATCACAATCTAGTTGTTGTCTAGCTATCATTATTTTAATCGAAAACTCAAAACGCAAGGCCCTATAAAGGTCAGTGCTCATACGATCCGATTCAGATCAGAGGAACGAGTTTAGATCTTAACAATTATACTACATGCTAAATACAAATGTGTTGAATTAGTTTACACATAGGAGCCATGGCCCGGGGGGAGGGGCACTTAACTATATTGCTGTACACACTCGCGACCAAAAAAAACGCGTAAAAAGGGTACTTTTTGCCGATCATGGCGCGTCACGCGCCGTGTCAAAAAGGCCAAAATCAGAAAAAAGGGTATGTTTGTGGAGTTAAACAAATATACGCGTTTAGGGTATCTTTTTCTCCAAACTTGTTTCCCGGACTTGTCTGGAGTTTGCCGGGGATTTTGTGCGACTTCGAATTGAGAGCAATTGACGTAGAACTTGTTTAGGGGTTATACTTGTTTAGGGGGCAAAAATTGTCAAAAAAGCACGCGAAAATACTTGAAAGGGTATAAATTTGACCAATGGATAAAACTTGTTTAGGGTGGGTTTGAAAAACCTGTGGTCGCGCGTGTGTATGTCAGCAATATAGTTGAGTGGCCCCCGGGGTCCATGGTTATATGCATGGAAGTAGGAGTCCATATCCTTGGTCAGGGGCGGATCTAGCTTTTTGCTAAGGGGGGGGGGGGGGTTGACCCAATGACGATCTAGCTTTTTGCTAAGGGGGGTTGACCCAATGACGATGCGGAGCATCGTCCATGAGCCGCGAAGCGGCGAATTTTCTTTGCTATTTTAAACCCCTGTAAGTGATTTTTTTTTCCACTTTTGTTCACTTTTTTCACTGATACATTTTCACTTGGCAGTCCAAGGGGGGGGGGGGGGATTAAACCCCCTAAACCCACCCCCCCCCCCCTGGATCCGCCACTGTTGGTTTATGTAAACAGTTGCTGATCTGAGGAAACGGTCCGGATAGTGTTGTGTGCGGAAATACGAATAAATCCAATTAAAGACCAAGTGGATCTGAACCAATCACGGTTTAAAGAAAAATGTTAATGTAAGACGAATAATGGTTAGACCATAGTTGGACAAACCGAAATTAGACGACATTACATCACATCAACTTAGTTTGATACCAACTGGATGTAGAACAAATAACAATGTTACTACCTAACACGAGATGAGCTGTTATCTGATGAACGTCTGACGTCAGAGACCAAATTCGAAGTGAATGTACGCCCTCTACGCCGTCTATCTCCACCAATCTACGCCTGACGTCATCGAAATCGACCTCTCGGGGTTTCCCTGATCAAAGCGAATGACAATCAATACATTAATGTAATAATTAAAATCATTTCAATTATTTACTTTAAGCCTAACCCTAACCCTAAAACCGAGAAAATGTAGATGAGCGGTGAAAATGTTTCAGTTTGCGAAAAGAACTGTTTCTTACAGTTATTACTTTTTCTTGTTTGTATTAATCTACGTTTAGTGTATCTTTAAGAATATGTAAAACTTGTAAAATCTTAGGTATGGCAACAGTTCAGGCTTCTAGCTTATATTGCAAGACCTCTGTGTGTTTTTATTTCGATGTTATGACAGTTTATTTTTTATGTACGAAATTGATTATTGTGAGACATGCAGGAATATAATAAATAAATATCAGTTCAGAAACGATTACAGTCTAGCTACTGTGCATAATGATAGTGTTCATTAATTATACATTAGGCATCTTCCCCTCTACCTACCCCCCCCCCCCCCCCCCCTCCCCCCCTTTCTTTTCTCTCTATGTTTCCTGTATTTCTCCTCCGGTATAGACTATATACTTGTATCATGTTTGTTACCTTTCTTCCCGCTATATACAACATGATTTGTAAAGACTTTACTCTTATAAATAATGATGTTGTTTTTTTGTATTAATTCTTTGTTTGTTCTTGTTTACTGTATCATTAAGAATACGTAAAACTTTGAATATCTTAGGTATGGCATGACTTCAAGCTTCCAGCTTATATTGCCAGCAGACCTCTGTGTGTTTCTATTTCGACTTTATGACAGTTTATTGTATGTATGAGATTGATTGTTGTGAGACGTGCAGGAATATAATACATAAATTTAAAAAAATAACTAAAATAACATTATTTTTTTGTAAGCTAGTAAGTGTGTAAGCGTTATCATCAAACATGGATTTTAAAATATTTAGGAGTCTAAATCGTCAGCACCATCTCCACTCCCTGGGGATCATTCCTTTCAAGTGGCTCATGGGCATTGAGAAGATCATTCACATAGCCCGGTCACATATCAACGGATTGCGTAAACGGACGTCAAACCATGAAACGGAGAGCTAATTTTCCATCCGTTCGTCTCCGTTCGTATGCGTTTCTTGTCCGTTCCTTGTCCGGTGATGTACGTTGTTCTATGTTTTGTACATAAAGCAATGGAGACGACTTTCATCACCGGATAATTTCATTTCGCAAATTTTCTATTCGTTGGGCATTCGTTTTCGCTATCCGTTGATATTTGACCGGGCCAACCTCCTACCGGGTCCCCATTTATACACCTGGGTATAGAGAGCAGCAATGTGGATTGATCTTGCTGAAGGACAAACGCGATGGGCATAATCCGGGTAATATCGGTAGACCCAGGCATGCACTGTAAATGCATAATCATTATCATTTATTGCCTCCATAATTTGGAGCTATATTATAAATTACACACACAAATACAATCATTTCGAAAGCTGCTTAAAGCAAAATTAAGTGTTCCATAATATTTGCAGGACTATTATTACTTTGTATTACAGTATTATTGTGAGAAATGCCGATAATGCATTTGTATACGTATTTGAATGCTGTGACTCGTTGTGTATAGTTCAAACTTAGGTGGTGGGGATTACAGATATAAGGACCCGCAATTATACAGTGACACGTGCGCATAATAATTGCTATTTTAGTCATTCGTAAGTTAAGCATGACCGAGTTTAAATGTTTGTATTCTAATTTATTTGAGGAGACAGTAATTGTATTCTGTCATACGTAAGTACGCAAGCGTGAAATCTAGTAAAAAAATATGTTTTATAATGCTTGCGTGTTAATTATTTCGGAAACTTAAACCAGAGAAGATTAATGAACACAATCATAACATTGAGTAAATTAACATGTTTAAATTTTAGGAAACATATTGTGACGTGAACATGGTGACCGCGGCTTGTTTATTAAATTTTATTCTGCAAAGTCGTTTTCATCGCACTCAGTGGCAAGCCAGGTGCAGACGTTGTTTATCTAAGTGCATGGTCTGATCGACAAAAAACGTCCAAAAGCGATAAAGCGATAAACAAGTGTGAAGATACTGCGCTTTAAGAAATATTCAAGAGGATTTCGATACTTCTGAGCGCTCTTAATCTAGTTACATTTCGCCATTATCAAAGCACAAATTGATCGACTTCCTATAACTTTTTGTTAGTAAGTTGTTTTGCGGTACGAATAAATCGAGGCAGTTGTACAATCTTAATGCCGCCATCACCGTCAGTTATAAAGATAAATACGAAACATTTACTAACAGACCGACGCCTACGAGTGGGTATAAGAATATTGCACACAGGCATATTATATAAATACTATGTTTAAACAAAGCCAAAATTATAAGCCAGCAAAACTTTTTTTTAAAGTTGGTAAACAATCCATATTATCATAATTATACAGGTGTACATAATTTGGAGAGGGATTCCTGATGATCTGGAATATATAAACTCTCTTAACAGTTTCCGGAAATCATTAAAAAGATATCTCACAATTATAGAGAATAATGTTGAATGATTCAGCATAAAACCCTGTAAATATTGTTAATACGGTGTCAATTAAAAACAAATATTGTACATCTCGTTTCGCTATTGCGGGTCCTTTTTTACCAACCATAATAGCATATTAATAATGTAATTATCCTGTGATTTATTATATGTCATATTTTTAAACGATATTGTTGTTTGGTAAATGAATTTCATTTCATTTAATTTTATATAAATTTACAAAAATGTAATGTACCACCAGTTTCACGAATTAATTTTCTATAGCCATGAAATTCATATTCCAAAAAATGTCCACAAAATGGAATTATGTGAATGGATATGTTGCAACGCATCCACAGTAGGTATATTGGATAATATAATTAATATGGAAAACAGATGGTAACCTGTCATGTGTTAAATTAACGAACCATATAGCGATTGAATCTTATAATTACGTTTCTTGTAAAAAAAGAATTAAAAAATCAAAAATATTTGTAGTGCTATATTTAATATCATGTCGGTTCGGTAATTTCATTTTATTTATCATGGCATACATTCATGAAGTGATTTTGTCTCTATACCTGTATCTATTTTCGCCGTTAGTTGCATGCATCATATACAGTGTAACCAACAATTATTTGGACACCCTGAAAAATAGGAAACTAACTATTTTGATAATTTTTCAAAAATTGTCTTATATTTTATCTTGATTTCAACAAAGCAGCATCTAATAATAAACACATACAATGAATTTTAGGCAGCTTTTTACCAAACATTTTCTTCAAAATTTGTTCTAGCATCATTTAAATTTAAGTGATTTTTTTCGAGGTGTCCAAATAATTCTTGGTTACACTGTACACACGACCATCGAACTAATGTTTTACACGTGACAACGAAGTAACCAAAATGGCAAGTACTTTGACATTATTAAAGGGGTCTAGTAACTTTGTTGACATGTGCAAAAAGTGGTGAATGGTTGATACAATGTATATTGTTGTTATCTGATATGTCCACGGGGTATTGTGTGAAAATTTCAAGTTTAATGGACGTTACATGGTCGAGTAATGAGCAAAAATGCAAAGTGATATTCACTAACTCATTCACTGACTTTGTACACGGTTACGACTATCCAGTGGATAGGTTAACACTGATCTGAACACTTCAATCGTAAATATCTGTTCAACCAGTGGCGTAGCTACGGGGGGGGGGGGGGGCACGGGGGGGGCCTGTGCCCCCCCCCCCCCCAATAATTTGGGAAAAAAACAATAGAAAACATAAGGGGCCATTTTTTGAAAAAACAAAGAAATACATAAGGTGTGCCCCCCCCCCAATAATTTTGCGTGCCCCCCCCCCCCCCAATCAGTCCGACCACGCTACGCCACTGTGTTCAACTATATAAAGGGAAATACGAAAAACCGAAACCTGTCCCATGCTTCTATTGTTAATGCGAATACAACAAGGTATGAGGGCACCGCTAGAATTCCAATTGGATTTTAATGATTTGGACAATGTTATTAGATCCCTTTAAACTGTAAACAATGGGATTACTTCATGATAGAGCTACGTGCACGTGGATGTAGGGGGTTACAAGGCGGGGCATGATGCGAAATGCAAAATGCGTCAACTATTCGAGTCAGAGATAACAACAACAAAAATGTTTAGTTGTTAGGCGAAATATTTTCATTAAATATCAATTGTTGAAAACTAGAAAGAAAATAATCAAGCAAAACAAACACAAAACAATTACCTGCCATGAGAATATTGACGGTTTCTCTCAATAAACCCATGAGTGTCAAAAGTACAATGACCCCGAAGATGATGGTCAGAATAGGATCGATGATCTGTAACTCCGGCTGCGGTAAAAGAGGATGAAGAAGAACAAGGACATGTGATGAGAACACATTTTGGGTCGAGTATTGAAATAAAGATCTAATAGTAGATCTAATAGTAGATCGATTTAGTCGAGAGAAAGAATATTATTAAATCCCTTCACTTGTATGCTTCACTTGTATGCTCAGAGAGTGAAGAAGCCGTTATGGCCCAAATGGAACGGACACGGGATATTCAATTGAAACGAATGATTTAATGAGATATTTTTTATTTCAAAGACTTTATTTTCTGCAATCAACAAATCGGTTACAACAAAATTGGATAATAATATAGAACATAAGGTATACAAACAATATACAAAATATAGAACAAAACTACTTATACATGAGTAAGAGTAAGTTGTACGTTGAGCCATTGCGTGTATAAAGAATGAGAGCAGAAGGTCGCCGTTATAAGCAAAAGCTTGAGCAGACGGTCAACCAAACTAAAATACAATAAGTTATGAAATATTGGCTAAGTAACACAAAGAGGGGGCCATGATACTCAAATGATATATATTTCAATTAAATATGAATATAGACAGTTGGATTCAATATAAACAATTATAGAATTAGCATATGAATCTCATCTTTATAAGGCTAATAATTATACGTTCATAACAGAGATAAGAGAGAAATTAAACAAAAACAAGTGTGCGAGTGGTGCGTGTGTGTGCAAGTGCAAGTGACCTTATGCGCCAAAATGTTGGATCATCTTCATTACTGTATAACTTCAGACCAAAATTTAATTTAGTTTCTAAAATTTTACAGAGAACGTTTTTATTTTTTATCTTTATACATTATATTGTGAAATAATGTGTGTTTTTAGTGTAGCTTTAAATGAATAGATAGATGTACATTGTTTAATATGTCCAGGGAGTGCATTCCAAATGTCTGGACCATGATATCTTATGGACTTATGCGCTAACAGAGTTTTAGGATTGTGTAAGTGAAAATCAGTACAATTACGCGTTGGGTATGAGTGAACATGGGAATTAGGAATAAAAACGTCATGAAAAAGAGGAAGTGAATTTTGTGTGTATTTAAACATACAAATTGCTGTTTGATATACATGCAAATCACTCACTTTTAAAATATTTAATCTATAAAATATCGGATTTGTATGAGCTAAGTAATTAGAATGAGTACAAATCCTGAGTGCTCTTTTTTGCAAGAGAAAAATCATATTAATCTTGGTTATACTACAATTCCCCCAAACAACATTACAGTATGTAAAATAAGGTAACACTAATGCATTATATAATGTAAAAAGTGTTTTCTCGGGTACAAGGTTCCTTATTTTACCAATAACACCAACTGCCCTTGAGATTGATGTTGTAATAATATTTACATGATCATTCCAAGTAAGCTTTGAATCCAAAGTTATACCTAAGAATTTAGTCGATTTCCTTTCAACTATAGAAATATCATCAATAACAATATTTATAAGCTGATCAAAGTGTGTTTGGGAAGCACAAAAATGTATAAAACATGTTTTATCTAAATTGAGGGACAATTTGTTGCATTTAAACCATGTTGAGACTTTACCTAATTCATTATTGAGACTATGAATAAGAGTATTCAAACATTTATGAGAATAAAATATATTAGTGTCATCTGCGAAAAGTACATAAGTCAAAAGTGGTGATGATTTTACTATATCATTAATATAAATAAGAAAAAGAAGGGGGCCTAAAATTGATCCTTGTGGAACACGACACAATACATTTAAGTTAGGGGAATTTACCGACTGAAATGAAACCAATTGCTTTCGATTTTCTAAATAATTCTTAAACCATGTTAAGGCTGTGCCTCGTATACCATAATGAGTAAGTTTTTGTAACAAAATGTCATGATTCATAGTATCAAACGCTTTTGACAAATCCATAAATACCCCAATTATATATTCCTTATTATTAAGTGTTTGAATTATTTTATCACAAGATTGTATCAAAGCATAATCAGTAGAAAACCCTTTTCGAAATCCAAACTGATTACAAATAAGAGTATTATTTTCTTGTAAAAAAGAATAAAGTCGTTTATAAACAATTTTTTCTAAAATCTTGGAAATGGCCGCCAATAGCGAGATAGGGCGATAATTTTTTATTTGTGTTGAATCGTCTTTTTTATAAATAGGAATCACTTTGGCTATCTTTAGAGAGTCCGGGAAAATGCCTGTAGAAAGTGATAAATTACAAATATGAACTAGGGGTGAGACCAAACAATGAATAATCTTTTTTAATAAAAACACACTTATTCCATCATAACCACAGGATCTACTCATCTTAAAAGATCGAACTATATCTAATATTTCATTTTCATTAACTGGAATAAAAAATAATGAATTTTCATTGCCATCAAATAAATAATCATTAATGTTATCATTTGTGTGTATTGTTGAGGCTAAACGTGGACCAATATTAGTAAAGAAATTATTGAAAGCAGTAGCAATTGAATGTGAGTCTGTGATTTCTATCTATCTTTATTCTGAGTAGTTGGTTTACGCAATGATATTTTATACAGACGATTACGAGTTAAAATTGATTTCA
Organism: Echinarachnius parma; assembly: GCA_037951105.1. NCBI lineage: Eukaryota > Metazoa > Echinodermata > Echinoidea > Clypeasteroida > Echinarachniidae > Echinarachnius > Echinarachnius parma. The sequence continues at coordinate 21,841 of JBAMJV010006412.1, read as the reverse complement.
TTAACCCCTGAGTAATCCATGGCTGTTTTATACTTATATTATCCCGTTTTTTTAATAAATGGCATATTCTTATCTATATAAGAAGAGAGTTTATGCAAAAAATTTTGATATGACAAATTAGCTTCTTCAACAGAGAATATCTCGCGCCATTGTTCTTTAGACAAATCAAAAATTAAAGAATCAATAGTTTGTTGTGTTTCTTTCCTCTTTTTAACAAAAATATTTTTCCTAGTTATTTTCTCACTAATGATATTATAACATAACAAAAATGGGTAAATGATCTGATATGTCTGAGTACAGAATACCATTTAAATGTTCTGAATGTACGACATTTGAGAATATGTTATCAATTAATGTTTCACTTATTGTTGCATTATCAATTCTAGTAGGTTTAGAAATATGGGGATAACAATAGAATTGTTATATTTGAGATGGATGCCATGGTGATACAGGTAAATAAGTATCAAACATGGATCTGCTGCCCCCCAAAACCTTGGAAAAGTGGTATTACTTGTCTTTTTTTACTTGCCGGGTTCCCAATATACTCGATATTGGGGAATATGCAAATTAGGTAAAATACATAATTATGCAAATAATATGCATTGCTAGAGGTTGCCACGATGGCAACTCATCTCTGATATCTTAAATGCATACTTAGAACATAACTGACAAATAATAATCCGGAATGATTGCTTATTAGTGGCTGTAGCCACTGAAAATCAATAATATTCATAAATATGCAAATTAGGGGCAGCCATCTTGGATTTCAGAGTGTTTCCCATACATCACTTACAAACGAGCACCGGAAATGGAATCCTTGCCCCACAATACCCTAGAATACTAGTTTTTATCAATATTGTACTATTCCTAGATAGAAAATGACCCCTGACCTTATTTCACAAATATGCAAATTAGCTAATTATCTTTAAAATCGCCAAAATGCACCCTGGGACCAAAAATAAAAAAATGGAAACATCACCTTTTCTCATCAGTAATGTACTAAGACCAAATTAAAAAATGTTTCCAAGATTATAGCAAAAAATTTCACAACATTTATTTACACTTCATTAGGGGATATACTATTAGCGGAATGGAGGGAAAAACCATAATTTTAATCCAACCGATAGTTGGATCACATATTGGAGAATGAATCGGTGGTAAGTACCGTATCATATGTATGATTTTAAGCACAATTAGCGTGCAAAACAATATTCAGTTTCAGTCCCGTATTAGGAGGACATAGTACGCTAGCGCTTCGCGCTAGCGTACTCTAAGAGATAATTTGACTCTTGAGTTGTAACGGCTCTTTTTGAATGATAACAGGGGTTTTACTTTGTCGTTTGTAATTGTGTTAACTTTTTGAGCACGGTGGAGTTATAACTATTACTTTGTACCGTAATGGTGCAGGTTTTGGTTACTAAAGTTAAGTTTGACCAATACTCAACTATCCCTTTAACATGGAGCGCGCGAGAGGAAAGGAGTGAAGGGTGAGGGTGCAGTGACAACAAAGTGAGCATATTCAAATAACATAATTCAACGTCAAAAAATAACAAATACATAATTACAATATTGAGCAAATTATCAGCAAGTATCATGGCCGCAGTGTCCTCAAGCGAGACTCCCGATTGATTAATTATTGTAAGTGAATCTAAATACACATCAGTGCAAATTAATTTTTTAAACAAATAACAAGATTGGGCATAAGCCTTCTGTAAACCCCATCAAGTTCGACAATAACTTGATTACGTCTTACAAAAAACAAAAATGAATTTAGCATATTCAAAGTATTGTTACAACACCCAATAAGCAATAATTTAATATTGTGTGTGGTTAGTTTATACATTTCAGGTCTACACGTCTAAATGGTACGCGGAAATGAATTTAGCATATTCAAAGTATTGTTACAAATACAAGAGAACACCCAATAAGCAATAATTTAATATTGTGTGTGGTTAGTTTATACATTTCAGGTCTACACGTCTAAATGGTACGCGGAAATGAATTTAGCATATTCAAATATTGTTACAAATACAAGAGAACACCCAATAAGCAAGAATTTAATATTGTGTGTGGTTAGTTTATACATTTCAGGTCTACACGTCTAAATGGTACGCGTTTGTACTCAGTTTGACAAGCAACGGGAAAGAAAGAGAAATCTAAGAAAAGACACTGATTATAACAAAACAGGGTTCAAAGTATAGACTCACGTTTGCTTTCACATTATGGACAATTCTTCTATCTGGGTATTAGCATACAAGAAAAGCTCGCTCAAGAAAGAATGGTGTATACTTTACAATACACAGCTATAGAACCTAGATGTGGGTCGCCGGGGATTTAAAGACAAGTCAAATGAGGAGTCACTTGTGGTGTTCGTTCATACAATGACATTGAAAGTACAAAGTATTAAATGGGCATCGTATGCTCAACAGGTACATGTATACATCGAGTCAAAATCAGGGGATCGTGGTTTGGTTCACAGAACCCGAAACAGGTAATCAAATTAACTGTGCTGTGTGGACACAAGGCAAACCACAAAAACGAGTGATTCAGTGTAACCAAAGGTTCATTGTGCAACTTACAACCCGAAATCAAATAAATGTAAGCAGTGTTTTGTGAACAGAAACTGGTTGCAACAGAAAATGTATAAAGAAGGGTTCAAAGTATAGACCCACTTTTACATTAGATAGGGGCCCCATTGCAAAAGAGATACAATCGATTGTAAGTTACAATTAATTTTGAGTCAGAAAATTTGCGCGTTTCAACCAATCAGATCTGTGCATTCAGAACACATGATCTGACTTAACTTACTATCTATAACTGTAACTTACAATCTATTGTAAGTCAATCAACTGCACTTACAATCTATTGTATATCTTTCTGCATAGGGGTCAGGGAATCTCGAACCGACTCGAGTAAAATCATACCACAGTCAGCTATTTTGGTTGGGGAGTGTTTGTTCTATAGAGCGAATTTAAAGGGGTAGTTTAGTTTTGGTAGAGAGGGCGCTGCACATCACAATTTGTTTGTGAGGTAATGAAAACTGAGTGTCGAATTTGAGAGAACATGCAATTGTAATGGCAGAATAAACTTTATTTGGTCAAAATCGACCCAGAAACGGCTGAAATATCAATAAATATATCTGATCTTATAATTATTTGGGGCCCAAATAATGAAATGATTTTTTTTTTAATTCAAAAAATGCTTGCACTTTTTCAAAAATTGTCAAAAGCATTTTTTAAATAGTTGTTGATGATCTTTCTATTTAATAATTATTTCAATAAAACATCACATGCATAATTTTGTATGAAAATTGGTTGAAACCAATGCCTTTATAGAAAGCGCCCTCTTGTGTTTGAATGGCTCTTTTTGAATGATAACAGGCATTTTACTTAGTCGTTTGTAATTTTGTATACCTTTCGAGCATGGTAGAGTTATAACTATTAGTTTATAATGTTACTGTCCAGGTTTGGTTACTAAAGTTCGGCCTTACGAAAACTTGGTTTCGAACTTTTTTTCAATTTGTCATGTTTGTTGTAATAATTTTCTTGGTGAGGCGAGGTGGGCGAGGATCCAGTAAAACAAATTTGTATGGTTATCTTGTTATTTTAAGTATCCCGTTCCGTATAACCAGTATAATATCCAGTCTAAATGCAGCGTGAATGTCGATCAGCTTTACAGATAATCTGCAGGCTTTTGGCTTACAATGATGGGGTCGCGAGTTTGAAACCGACGACTTCCCCGGTATTTATTTAATTAAATGTCATTGGCCATGTATGACCCCTTTAGTATTTTGTCAATCAGTGGCTCTGAGTGGGGATGATCCACCTATTGTTCGTATCAAACCACTGTTTCTGACCAGTGGTTTGATAAATTGGGAAGAGAAACGATTCAGCATACCCGCTACTTGCGCTTAGAGATGATTATATGATATAGGCGCTATATAAATCGCAAACATTACTAGTTCTATGCTGCTAACACAGTGGTGTAGCGAGGTCAGACTCGTATTAAACCACTGGTTCTGACCAGTGTTTGATACAAACAATAGGTGGATCATCCCCCAGTCAGAGCCACTGATTGACAAAATACTAAAGGGGTCATACATGTATGGCCAATGACATTTAATTAAATAAATACCGGGGAATTCGTCGGTTTCAAACTCGCGACCCCATCATTTTAAGCCAAAAGCCGGAAGATTGGGCCAAAAGGCTTCCACGTCTATACGCATGTCGAGCACCTGGCTAGAAGACAGTGTTATATTTTAATAACCGTTTTGGTGTAACCTGGCCTGGATTCAAACCCATGACCTCCCGTGCAAATGGTTGACGCTAAATATGCCACTAATTCAGACACATAAGCCCAACGCACACAGAGCCAACTCGACCCGATCCGACTGGTTTTCAGTCAGGCTAAAGTCGGATCCGATTCAACAGGTTGAATCAGTCCCAACTTCTTCACTTCCTCGATCCCAATGAACACTAGTCGGATCGGGTCGAGTAGGCTCTGTGTGTGTTCGGCTAAAAGGGGCCCACCAGGCAAAGAACAACACATAATTATATGTTTTGGTACCGTTTTGTGATATAAAATAGTTACCTAACATTTTGCAAAGGGTTGTGTAAATTCACAAAGCAATAAATTACCACCACTTACGGAACCACTACTATTTCCTGGTTCCGTACTGGCCAAACATTTGCGAGTGCGCCAATGCTATTCACGCGTACGTTTGGAGACAATAGAATCCCGGACGATTCGTTCGCTCTGGACATAGTAGTCTTGTACATGCAGACCCATGAACGCATGCTTTAGAATGGTGATGCGTTTTCCAACTATATATTTTGTACTGGAAATATATTTGTGTGAACTTGTTGATGGAATGGACTACTAAAGATGTTACCTATCATTTATAAGAATATTATTTTTAGGTGGTGGTACCCTTTAAAGGGAAACCACACCTTAAAATAGTTTTCTAGTAAATAAAAGATAATAGTTGTCATAGTCCATTCCGCCAAAAAAAGTTCAGTAAAAATAAATGTCCAGAAATTGTAGACTGACCTTGAAGTAGATGATGATTGAACCGACCAGGAGCCCAAGGCCGAATAGGGAGTCGCCAAGGATATGAAGGCACGCGGCTCGCACGTTCATGTGATCGTTGGGGTCACTCGTGCCGAACCCGTGACTGTGGCCGTGACTGAGGCCGTGACTGAGGCCGTGACCGTGACCGTGGCCATGATGGAGCGGGTCCGTGTCCTCACCCGTTGTGGTAGACTTCTCAAGGCAGCAGAACCCGAACTGAAGTTGACAAATTTGTCTGCATCACGTAAAGAAATTGAAGCAAGAAAATAAATTGATCAACCAATCATTTAATCGAGCAAACAATCAACTATCAAATCAATCAATACATCAATCCGTCGATCAATCAACCAATCAATCCATCCGTTAATCAATCAATCAATAAATAAACTTATTAGCCAATCATTCAATCTATCAATCAATCACTCAATAGATTAATAAGGCAATCAGGCATTTGGTTGGTCGATTGGTTTACCGATTTAGTGACCGCGTTTATCATGTACAAAGCCCTCCGCAGACAGAGCCGACTCGACCCGATCCGACTGGTTTTCATTCGGATCGGCTCAGTTTTCAGTGCCTCACGACATACATTTTGCCAGTCGAGAGACAGTCGGATACCAGTCGGGGCCGATTCAACACGATGAATCGGCTCCGACCGACTGGGTCCGACTCTAGCCTGATTGAAACCAGTCGGATCGGGTCGAGTCGGCTCTGTCTGCGCCGGGCTTTAGGGGCACGAGTTATACAAGCACTTTCTCACTTTATGGATCAACCGTGCAACAATTTCTTGAGAGTGACATTTGTCACAAAGTTGCGAGTATTTAATTTTTTTTTTTTTATATCAAACACCACGTTTGTGAATGACGCACCTCCATAAATATTGGAGTACTTTTACCGTTACCATGGATACTCCATTCTTATCAACGTGGTTGACATTTTCAGAAATCACGCAACTCCTGAGATATTTGTGTTTATATAGTGCAAATCTACATTATTAACATTATTATTAACAATTAAAGAGATTCTTGAGTATGGATTCTTTGTCAAATGAGTGTTTTAATTTGTTTCAACGTGAGCGCAATTCAACCCAAATAGCGCGCATATGTGTGATTTTTATTCCAAAATATTGCTGGTTTATACGTTATCATTTGTTGCATATTTCTGTAAGTTATTGTTTGGGTCATTATGGTTCATTTTGATTGATTCGATTATTTTTGGAATGTTCTGATAATATTATTATCATTATTACGATGGTTCAAAATAATGTCTTCGATATTTGATTTCAAATTTGAGTGCAAGTGTACACACTGTACTGCATGTTATAGCTTAGTTTCTTGAAGCAAGTGGACCGTAGTTACCCTCCGTCAGCGAAAAGAAAAGTACCCCCTTCTATTTTGTGCCATGGCAATACAAACTGTTGTCATAGAAACCATTCACTAGTAGGCTGATTAATTTGTATAGGTTTCCCCACACAGCGCACGCGAGATGTGAAATAATGAATGACGGCGGGCCACGGTCGAAACGCACTTTTGAATATAGTAAGCGGCGTTTTAATCTATGTAAGTGCTACAAGTGATTAAATATTTAATATGATTATCATTATAAACAAAAAGGCGGTTGATACTGAGCTTGATATGATAGGGATAATATATTGTGTTGGTCACAGAAGTTCATTGATAACTATAATTAACTACAGTACTACAGATGGTATGGAAGTATGGTATGTGTTTCGTTCTAAAAAAAAAAAAAACTTACAAAAGAAGGAATATTTAATTTCAATTCAATTTTTCTTTTCATTTCCATAAAAATAAACCCATTAAATTAACAAAACTACCATAAAGGGAATTTATTGGAAGCAGGGAGATTATTTTACTAAACAGCAGAGCTTGCAGTAGTATGGATTTATCAGTAATCATAACAGCTAATCACGAGGTTAATTATGTTTGATAAAAATGAACAATAAATGGGGAAGAGAAACGATTTACATACCCGCTACTTGCGCTTAGAGATGATTATCAATCATATTATATAGGCGCTATATAAATCGCAAACATTATTATTATTATTAGTTCTATGGTGCTAACACAGTGGTGTAGCGAGGTCAGACCTTTTATGTATTTCTTTATTTTGTAAAGTATTTTCCCCTTTTTTGTAATCGTTTTTATGTATTCATCGGGAGGCACGCCCCCCCCCCCCCCCCCTTCCATGTCCCCGGCGCTACAACACTGTGATAAGACATATACATAGGAAATAACATGACTCACATAAGATTAGCGCCAAAGTTGATAGCACTGATGATGAGCATGACCATGCCGTCGATTTCGAAGTGTTGCTTGATTATCCGCATGATAGCAAAGTAGGACAGGACAATCGCTAGACACACGGAGATGATGATGGAATACATGGCGCCCAGAACCTCTGCAAGAGACAAGAAAAGCAAACATATTATACAGTGATGACTGCCTAGAGGGGCAATATAACATTTGAGATCCTCGAGGGGAGTTATATTTTTGTCGAGGGACATTATATTTGAGGAAAATATAGTATTCCAAAATAAAAAAATATAGGAAAAAGTCAATATCTGATATATTATGATGACCTATATAGATACAAATCAAGATAAATAGAAAAATAAAGATAATAGAGAATTGTGCCGACTCCCCATTTTAGTTTGCTTTCTTGATTCCAATGGCAGTGTCAGATATTAGGAAATCCGCAAATTTGTGGTGAAATCTAACTCTACAGTATTTCTAAACAGGAACAAGCTCAACTAAAGTAAACGCCAAATTCCAACTCGACAGTAAAAGTTTGTATTGTTACGTCATACCTCTGTATATAACGGCGTTATATTACGTCATGTTTGACAAATTTAACGCTTCTCATCCTTGTAGCGATGGTCAAGTGACAGCATTTTGACCAATCGCACACCAGTATCTATACTCCGCACAAAAAGAAACTGGACACTTGTTTAAGTTGAAATATTTAAAATTTATTTACGACATAGTGTACTTTATCATATATAAAATTAAAGGAAATTTAGTCCTCTACAGGCAGAATATAAATTAAAGGTGTAATCATTAATGCATGAACTGCCATGATCAGTTAACAATAGCAAGGTCTGTTTTCAAAAATAGCAAAAACAATGGATGGCCGCACCATTCGACTGCAATGAGTAAGCGTCTTGCTTGAAACAAGATGTGCGGGGCAAGTCTTTTATGACACCATTCAACCTTATTGTCATAAACAAACTCCAAAAATACACATTTTCCAATAAAACAGGGCCAAGTTATGAGAACATCAACACATTGGTCTGTTTTTGAGGCATAAAGCTTGTCTGTTTAATGTGTCCCTTGCCATTTCAACCATAGTAACCTAGAGAAGTGGCATGTGAGAGACTGTCCAAATGGTTGACCAAGGGTGACATTAGATTTTGAAGATCTTTGGACTACGGTAGAATTATTGAGAAGAATTTGTACCAAGTTTCATGCTGAAATAAGGGCACAAACTGTAGTTTCGACGAATAAACCTTAGCCATGGAATTCCCGATTTTGTTACATTTGGATGAAAATAAAACCTACAACGTTCACAATTTGTCTTCATTTACACTTTTTCTATTGAGATGAAACTAAAAAAGATCACATATGTAATGAAATAATTATGCCATGTCATGAATATAGCGTTTATATCATGCTTGTAAACATTTAAATGATTGAATGTTTGCTATTTTTGAAAACAGACCTTGCGGTGGTTCATTGACCGTGACAAGTCATGCATGAATGATTTCTCCTAGATTCTATGCTAATATCGAAGAGGGTAATTTTATCTTTAATTTTATATACAATAACATATATTTTATCGTTAAAAAATATGAGATATGTTATCTTAAATAAGTGTCCAGTTTCTTTTTGTGCGTCATATAATATAAAATAATGACGATCGTAATTCTCATGCGAAGGAGAAGTGGAGGAGGAGGAGGAAGAGGAAGAGGAAGAGGAAGAGGAAGAGGAAGAGGAAGAGGAAGAGGAAGAGGAAGAGGAAGCGGAAGAGGAAGAGGAAGAGGAAGAGGAAGAGGAAGAGGAAGAGGAAGAGGAAGAGGAAGAGGAAGAGGAAGAGGAAGAGGAAGAGGAAGAGGAAGAGGAAGAGGAAGAGGAAGAGGAAGAGGAAGAGGAAGAGGAAGAGGAAGAGGAGGAGGAGGAGGAGGAGGAGGAGGAGGAGGAGGAGGAGGAGGAGGAGGAGGAGGAGGAGGAGTAGGAGACGGAGGAGGAGGAGGAGACGGAGGAGGAGGAGGAGGAGGAGGAGGAGGAGGAGGAGGAGGAGGAGGAGGAGGAGACGGAGGATGAGAAGAAGGAGAAGGAAGAGGAGGGGAAGGAGACGGAGAAGGGGAAGAGAAGGAGAAGTAATTGAGGAGAAGAAGAAAATGAAAAAGAAAAAGAAGATGAAAAGGAAAAAGAAGAAGATGAAAAGGGAAAAGAAGAAGAAAAAGAAAAAGAAGAAGATAATCATAATAATAATATATAACATTTATATAGCGCTTAATACAATGTTTCTAAGCGCATTATTATAACCCTAGGTACAGGTCAAACCCGCTCAATTATATTGCGCACCATCTCAACTCCCTGGGGAACATACTAGCCCAGCTACCCAACGGGCGCTGACGGCTAATTAACACCCGACCAAGTACCCATTTATACTCCTGGGTAGAGAGCAGCAATGTGGATTAATTGTCTTGCTGAAGGACAAACGGAGTGGGCTAGGTTCGAACTCGGGATCTCGAGATCGGAAAGCACGGGCTCTACCAATCTTGCCACACCATCACGTTGAAAAGGAAAAAGAAGAAGAAGCTTTATAAGTGACTTAATGACGATCGTAATTCTCATGAGAAGGGGAGGAGGAGGAGGAGGAATGGAATGGAATGGAAATAATGTTTAACGACACTTCAACACTAAGTGTGTTATATCGTGTCATGTAGGTAAGCTTTACCCCAAATAGAGCAAAGCTAGTTTTCAATTAAGGCACTAATGCCACAGTAGCAATGCCTGTTTAACTGAGCTGAACCACGCACTGTTATTTAAATGTGTAAACACCCACCGGGATTTCTCCCTGCTCTTTACGAAAAAATGAGGTGCGTTCTTTAGCGTGCATGAGGATTAGTCCTCCCATACACGGGACCGACGACTTAAAGTCTCCTCCGAAAGACTAGGCAAATGAGGGTAAAGCACCTTACCCAAGGGTACAACTGCCGAAGCAGCCCCTCGAGGAGGAGGAGGAGGATTACTCTTTAAATAAGACGGCTTACCCATCCACACAAACACATGATAAAAGATTGTTCACAGACTCTCTAAAATCTTCTTAAAGGGAAACCAGTAAAGTGTCTAATTCCACGAAAATTACTTGGAGCTTCCACATTAATTTATCAGAAAAACTCAGTTTATCAGTTGATAAAATTTGTTTATTAACTGATAAACTGAGTTTATCTGATAAAGTGTGTTTATCTGGCAAGCCCTTTGTGTAAAAACTAGATAAACCCTGTTTTTTTCTCAGATAAACTCAGTTTGTCACCAGATAAACAGAGTTTATCAACTGATAAACTGAGTTTTTCTGATAAACTGTGTTTATTTGGAGATAAACTGAGTTTATCTGAGAAAAAATCAGTTTATCTAGTTTTTACACAAAGGGCTTGCCATTAGTCATGATTCTTTAGTCATGATTAAGGGATGAAAATTTGTTGTTTGTGAACACGCTGTAAGAAGTTTGTGGACAACTCCCTATGTAAATATGCCCTATCATCGAATACTTTGATGGTTAGGCTGAACAGTACGTGGCATGCCCACGATTTTAAGACTGGATGCCACAAAATAGCTTTACCGACCGCGAACTAATCTTACCCTTGTGTGCAGGGGATCAGGGGTTCATGGGGGGCCATGAATAAGAGTCCCATGAAGCTTTGGGATTTTAGTAATTTGTTAGAACTATCCAGTTAATAGCGCGAATTCCAACCACCTTGATATGGCCCGGAGCGGAGCGTCGCGTTTTTTTAAGGGGGCAGTTAAGAAATCAAAAGATGTTTGTTTATAAGAGATAAAACAGTGAATCTAAACATACGTTTATTTCAGGACACTCGCAGGCAAGATGTCCGGAACGGTCGGGGAACAGGGCCTCCCTTACAAACCTTGCCCAGGTTCCAGGAGCAATTCCTTCGGAAGCTTTGTATGCGAATAAAAGGGATGGAATATTGAATATTATGTGCGTTTAGCGCACATGGTAATTTCAGCGATAACTTTGCTTACACAAGTTGGGTCCAGGAGCGCTTTTAACTAGAAGGCATTGGCGGGGTCTAGTTAGACTATTAGGGGTCGATGGGGACTTTAGACTTCAGCCTTCAGAAATGTCAGAGAATTTTAGATTTGTGGATATCAAGCTGTGTGTGTAATTTAAATATATTTGTTTAAAGGGATAGTTGAGTATTGGTACTTCCCGAAATGCCCCTTGACACTAAATTGGTTGGTTTTGGTTCTATTTGAAAGTAACTGTTCCTTGAATAAAACATGTAAAATGAGAATCATTCCCTTTCAAATGCTCTCATAGTTGAACAAATTGATATTTAAGATGTTTTATTCATAAGTCTACCGGCCGGGGGACATTTTGACTTTTTTTTAAAAATACAAAAAATGCTTATAGACTACTTTGAACAAAATCTTATTAGGTTTTTAAATAGTTGTTGATAATATCTCTATTGAGTCATTATTTAAAAAAAACATCAAATGCACAATTTTGTATGAAAAATGACTAAAACCAATGAGTTTTTAGAGAGCGCCCTCTGTAACGGTTCTTTTTTTTAATGATAACAGGGTTTTTACTCAGTCGTTTGTAATTGTGTATACCTTTCGAGCATGGTGGAGTTATAACTATTAGCTTGTACCGTTATGGTGCAAGTTTTGGTTACTAAAGTTAAGTTTGACCAATACTCAACTATCCCTTTAAAGGTACCGTTGAGTATTGGTATTTCCCGAAGTGCCCCCCGATATTTTTTTTGTGAGATAATGAAAAACTGACTGTCAAATTTGAAAGAACATACAATTTTAATGACAGAATAAACTTTATTTGATCAAAATCGGTTCAGAAACGGCTGAAATATCCATAAGTATATTTTTATCCAAAAAATTCTTCACCGGTAATCACCGGGGGATATTTAGACTTTTTAGAAGAAAAAAATTTAAATGCTTAAAGACTACTTGGGAAAAAATCTAAATAGGTTTTTAAAAAGCCGTTGATGATATCTCTATTGAATCATTATTTTAACAAAACATTAAATGCACAATTTTGTAGGAAAAATGGCTAAAATCAGTGATTTTTTTAAATAGCGCCCTCTTGAGTTGTAACGGCAATTTTGTAATGATAACAGGGGTTTTACTTAGTCGTTTGTAATTGTGTATACTTTTCGAGCATGGTGAAATTATAACTATTACTTTGTACCGTAATGGTTAGGGTTTTGGTTACTAAAGTTAAGTTTGACCAATTCTCTTAAGCGCGCATGCATGGCAAGTGACATTTATCGAGTACATGTACTTACGTAGAATGGGGCAGGGGCGGAGCCTAGACATTTAGAGTGGTAGTTCAGTTTTGGTATAGAGGGCGCTTCAAGAAATAATTTATTTGTGAGGTATTGAAAAACTTAATTTCAAATTTGAAAGAGCATACAATTTTAATGACAGAATAAACTTTATTTTAAATATCAATAAATATATCCGATCGAAATAAACCTGGGACCCCAGGGAGGGAGTTTTTCACAAAGATCCTAAGTTGAACTTAAGTTGGACTTAAAAAGTATGGTAAGCCATTTGTAGCCTTGAAATAAAATATATTCAAAAGCAAAAATTCAAGTATGTTAAACTTTCCATAAATTTTACATCAAGACCATGAAATCTCCTTGATAATACTTTTAATATAAAACATTAATGATTTGGACCAACATTTCATGCCTTTTAAAAGTACTTGTACACAAAAAAATTCAAAGAAACTAATGGCTTTCCATAATTGTCAAGTCCAACTTAGAGTTAAGTTCAACTTAGGATCTTTGTGAAACACCCCCCTGGTTTTGATGATTTAAACAAATATATATAAAATGCTTACACTTTTTCACAAAATTCAAGAGGTTTTTAAATAGTTGTTGATGATCTCTCTATTTAATCATTATTTTAACAAAACATCACAACATGCACATTATTTTGTAGGAAAAATGGTTGAAACCAATGCGTTTTTAGAGAGCGCCCTCTTTTGTTTTAACGGCTCTTTTTTTAAAAATGATAACAGGCTTTTTTCTTAGTCGATTGTAATATCTTCTGAGCATGTGGAGTTATAACTATTAGTTTGTAATGTTATTGTGCAGGTTTAGGTTACTAAAATTAAATTTGACCAAAAACTTTACTATCCCTTTAAAACGGATGCGCAAGTGCTTGTTTGTTTTTTCACTGTGCAAACAAAATAATGACTTCGATCAAATGACTCTCGTCTATTTAATTGCGCAGTAAAATTCCAACACTCTAAAAACATCGGGGTCAGAATTGACCCGGAAAAGAGTCCGTTGGGGCCACACTCCGTTCAGGGTCAAAAATGACTCGAAATAGGGTCACGAAGACCCGGAATGGGGTCACATCTGACCCCATTCCGAGTCATTTTTTTTACCCGGAATGGAGTGTGGCCCCAACGGACTCTTTTCCGGGTCAGTCTGACCCGGGTGTTTTTAGAGTGAAGGAATTATAAGTATACTTTCTAATAACTCCTTGGGAAAGACGCACTAAACATAGCCTTTTACTGGACTGCAAATTAGTTAATTATGTGAAGTAATTTGTGCAAATTTGTGTAGTTGTGTGGTTCATAAAGTACACACCTTACACATGTTTCAAATATAGTACACAATTTTACACAACTAATTTGCCGTGTGGCAACCAAACATCGTCTTATAAGGATGTAATGACTAGTTGATGTAAAGCGCTATTCAAGAGTACAGACTTCCCGTCACGCCTCACTTCTCCTCTGCTAATTGAAATTCTGCTCATTCTTCCACCACCCCTTCTTATCATTATTTCTTCTTTTCGACTTTCCACATCAGTCAGTCGCCCCAAGCGCCTGCAAATTGTCCCGAGTCCCGACTAGTGCCCCATTCAGAGCCTTTGTCTAGTTTAATCAAGGAGGTACTATATTACCTCCTTGGTTTAATCCCTGATGAACTTATTCATTACCTCTATAATACCTCCTTGGGAAAGACGTACTAAACATAGCCTTTTACTGGACTGCAAATTAGTTCATTATGTGAAGTAATTTGTGCAAATTTGTGTAGTTGTGTGGTTCATAAAGTACACACCTTACACATGTTTCAAATATAGTACACAATTTTACACAACTAATTTGCCGTGTGGCAACCAAACATCGTCTTATAAGGATGTAATGACTAGTTGATGTAAAGCGCTATTCAAGAGTACAGACTTCCCGTCACGCCTCACTTCTCCTCTGCTAATTGAAATTCTGCTCATTCTTCCACCACCCCTTCTTATCATTATTTCTTCTTTTCGACTTTCCACATCAGTCAGTCGCCCCAAGCGCCTGCAAATTGTCCCGAGTCCCGACTAGTGCCCCATTCAGAGCCTTTGTCTAGTTTAATCAAGGAGGTACTATAGTACCTCCTTGGTTTAATCCCTGATGAACTTATTCATTACCCCTATAGGGCCATTCTTTGAAAAGTGAAACTTTTTTGGAAAAAATGAAGTTTGTTTTTTCAGTTGTTTTATTCCATTATTAGAAAGATCAATTTCTAAGGTTTTATAAAATGTATATTTTATACAAAATTTTGAAAATTTTCTTACTCATTTGCATAAATTTACATATTTCAATAATTCAAAACAATTCATAACTCCAAAAATAATCAAGCTAGCTTATTTTTTTTTACTCTTCTCTACATGTTGATACCAACTTTGTGACAATTGAACTTTATGTAATTATCTAAACCTGATATTGGTAAAATTCCCATTTCCATTCACATTGCACATGTCACACACGTGGCCAGGCCAAAATGTCACACACGTGACCCAGACATCCCCACATAATAACATACATTAAAAAACAATTGTTTGAGTAAAAAAAAAGTTTGTACCATTTTCTTACTAACATATATATACCTGTTGTCTGATACTAATATGAACATTTAAAGGGGACCACCAGGCAAAGGACAACACATTATTATATGTTTTAGTACCGTTTTGTGATATCAAATAGATACCCAACATTTTGCAAAGGGTTTTGTAATTCATAAACAAAGCAATTAATTTCCACCACTTACGGAACCACGGCTATCTCGTGGTTCCACACGGGCCAGGCATTTGCGAGTGCGCCAATGCAATTCACGCGTACGTCAATAGAATCCCGGATGATTCGTTCGCTCTGCATAGAGCGCCGGTGGCTCTGCTCGCAAAATAGTCTGCGCATTCAGACCGCATGACCGCATGGCTGAGAATGGTGATGCGTTTTCCAATTATATATTTTTTTCTGAATTTTTGTTGGTGAACTTATTGAAGGAATGGAATACTAAAGATGTTACCTTTCTATAAAAAGATTATTATTTTTGGGTGGTGGTACCCTTTAAGCTTTTCATATCTCACAGGATTTCCAAAGTGAAATTGAGTTTTTAAACATTTCTTCAAAAATGCTCTCGTGCACAGTCACACACGTGACCGATGCCATTTGACCTCTGTCCTTGGGTAACGTAATCTAGTGTTACACTTGAAAGACTTCAACATATGCAAGTCATATATGAAGTTCACATCATCTTACCTCCTATACTTACTGAAATATTAGCATCCTATTTCGAAAAAATTCATATTTTGGGTCACACACGTGACCCTATATACGCTTTTATAGACTCGTTGTCGCCATATAGCGGGCAAAAAGCGGAGGGGTAATCCGGTCTAGGTATATTATAACATTTATAGGAAGTCCACATATCACATCATAATTATATCCGTTCGCTAATAAATTCAAATTATATGCATATTCTAATTTTTCCTGGCAACCTGGGACCACACTCTAAAAAATAACTAGTCAAAATGATTAGAAACTGAGTCAGCCGGGCACCTGCACTATTCTAGTCAAAATGATTCGGAAAATCTAGTCAAAATTTCTTGTCAAGACCTCAGCCGCTATCCGGTGATATGTGACCGGGCCTTTACTGGTAGAGTGGTTCGAGCGGTAAATTGCCACTTGGTCTACAACCATTTGGTCAATTCCCATTTGGTCTACTAGAAAATTATGAATCTGGCGGCTTAATTATGATTATGATTATGGATTATGATTAGGGTTAGGGTTGTGGATTAGGGTTAGGGTTAGGGTAATGGTTATGGTTAGGGTTAGGGTTTTGGAGGCATCAGGTAGTAGACCAAATGGGAAGTAGACCAACTGAGATTAGGGACTTTTCGCTAGTGTGGACGAGAACGAGTTTCCCGTTCTGAAACGACCGTTTCAGGGTGGCCCAGAAATAACGGAACGGGGTATTTGCCATTGTGAAGAAACGTACATAATAGGTTCACTGGATAGATACCAAACAAAAAACTATTTGACCAAATTACTGTTGTTGATATAAAATTTCTTTTTAAAAGATTATCTATCCAGTGAACCTAGTCTGTATGTTTCTTTATAATGGAAAGTACCCCGTTCCGTTATTTCTGGGCCACCCTGTATAAGCAAATAATATGCGTATGACGTAATACTCCCCGTTGACAAGCTTAACAATAGTAACTAGGTCCGTCAAGCTCCGGCATACTTGGCTTGCCAGACCTAGTTACTATTGTTAAGCTTAATCTTGTCAACGGGAGTATGTACGTTATACGCATATTATTTGCATACATCACAGAAGCGGTCTATTGGATCTAGTCAACCCGTCCTGTTTACTACCTGTTCGCTGCCTTTCAACCATCTTCGCTTTTAGTCAACACTCATGTCAAACACTCACATACACACATACACATGCGCACCGAATACTTAAATACTCAAACTTCAACACAGACACACACACACATACACGCACACAATCACACAAACACACACACACACTTACACATACGCATACTCACACGCACAAACATCCACTCCCGCACGCACGCACGCACTCGCACTCAAACAAACACACAAACACAAACCCTTACACACGCGTATACACACAAACACAACATTAATAAAACTCCCACACATACGCATACAGATACACAACACACACCCACACAAACACAAACACATGAATGCACACTCACAAATGCACACAAACACCCACACACGCACATCCACACACACAAACACACGCACGCACACTCATCCACGCGAGCACTCAAACAAACACAAACACACGCACACACTCAAACAAAAACCCATACCCGTATACACATACGCATATACACACACGCACGCAGACACTCGCATTCCAACAAACAAAAACTTAAACACATATACACTCACAAACACACACACACGCACAAATGCGCACACACGTACACAAAGCCACAAACGCACACATTCAAACACACACGCATACACCAGTTACATAATCCACCACACATACACATACACACGTATAAAAAACACACACACACACATATACATGTTGATACTTCTCTGATTACGTAATTCTGAAGACGGTGCACTGGATTTTCCGACGAACCTGAAAAGTGCTCAGATTGGCCAGACGACGAGAGAGAACGTAAGTGACGTAATTTCTCGCCTAAATGACGTCATTTCTTCTAGTAGGGGCCACAAATATGGGTGTTCACTGTGTTTGGGGTACAATCGTTTTACTTGGCATACAAACTACTTGGATCAAAAGAAGAACATTTATCCAAAGAGACACTCTGTATCAATTATGGAAGTTAGGCCGAATTTGCATAGATACAGAGTGTCTCTTTTGACGAATTTTCTTCTTTTGATCCAAGGAGTATGTATGCCAAGTAAAACAATCGTACCCCAAAATGCAGTCATGGACCCCTTAACCACCCCACTACTCGTCGTCCTCAGGTTTGCGAAAACTCCGTATTAGACCAAGTGAACATAAACCGTTCGAGCCACGCCCTGGCCATAACAAAGACTGTAAGTATTTTTGTATAACAATGGTACCTGTCTAGCCAGGCGATAATAATCACATCTCGGCATATATACTTCGCAAAAAAAGTTCCGCAATCGAGGTTTGCTGCATTAATAACTTTTCTATTAGGTGACCATTGATAAATTTGGTATCATTAAAAAGCGTGAATTCTCCCCTTTACATTGATATAACATTTGCTATGAGTATTTCATCATGGAATCTGCATTGCATCCAAATGTAGGACAAAGTCAAAAGTGAAATGTTGCAAAATGCACGGATTCTGTCAACAAAGGGCCTTCCTTTTGTTTGAAGATTAAAATGTGGCTTGAATGCCTATTACGTTATTACCATTCATAAATTTGGTATCATTGGAAAGCGTGAATCCTCCTCTTTACATTGATATAACATTTGCTATGGATATTTTATCATGGAATGTGCATTACATCCGAATGTAGGGCAAAGTAAAAAAATGAAATGTTGCAAAATGCACTGATTTTGTCAACAGTGTGCCTTCCTTTTGTTTGAAGATTAAAACGTGGCTTGAATGCATGACCACCTCGATCACCCCCATTCAAGCCAAGGAAGGCACTCTGTTGACAAAATCAGTGCATTTTGCAACATTTCACTTTTGACTTTGCCCTACATTTGGATGCAATGCACATTCCATGATAAAAATATACTTAGCAAATCTTAAATCACTGTAAATCACCGTAATAAAAAAGTTATTAATGTGCAAACCTCGATTGCTGAACTTTTTGTGCGAGGTATACATGACAGAGGGACTTTATAACCAAATAGAAGAGATACACAATTGTAACATCGTCGAAATCCGCAGCACTTGACTATATCTAATGGCTTGGTCACACGATACTTGCGACGACCTGCAACAGCTTGCGATTGGTCACGTGCACATATGAAAGGCGGATTTTGCCAAAGTCTGTAATACATCACCGCCCTGTACAAACTCACTGCAGATATACAATATAAACACTCACAAAATGTTCCGCAATTCAAGGATGAGCGTTAATATCTCCCTGCTCTTATATTAATATGGTCTTGATGCACAAATTATCTCCTCCTCCTCCTCCTCCTCCTCCTCCTCCTCCTCCTCCTCCTCCTCCTCCTCCTCCTCCTCCTCCTCCTCCTCCTCCTACTCCTAATAATAATTATAATTATAATAGTAATATTGATAATTATACAAATAATATTATTTAATAATAATTAATAATAATAGTCTCTGAGCGTCAGACCAGCATTGTACACATCCTATACTCCCCGAGGAGCATGCTAGCGGTGGGCTACCCTAGTATTAGTGCACCAAGCTTATTATAAAATTAGCCTGAGTATGGAGCCATATCAAAGACAAATGTTGCAAAATATAAACATAGGACGTGGTGCAAGCTTTTGGCTTTTAGCTCATACAAAGACCCCCAATGGGCCAAATATAAATTACCGCGGTAAACAAGGTAGAAAAACAACAACAATAATAACTGTGGGCATGAAGGACCCAAGAGCGCAAGGGCCGAGACCCCCCCCCCCCCCCCCCCCCCCTACCTTCGTTGTCACGTGGATGCCGATCCCAATCATGACAATACAAATAATGTCGGTTGAATACCTCCCTTTCAATGGTAATGAGAATAAATAACTTTTGATGAAAAGCAGAAATATCTAGAAGCTTGCCAGGAGTATTCAGGATAAATCATTGTCTACCAAACAATGAATATTTGCCATGGATACAATTTCAATGGGACAATGGGGTGAGCTGCAGCCACCGCACTAACCGCATTCACCACATGCTCTCTCTCTCTTCTATTGTTTTGATCGCAACGGATTTTGAACCGACTTTTTGATGTTCAAAAACCTTGCGACAAGACTTGCGACGGGAACCCGCCGCCGTCGCAAGAGAACACACGGCGCATGCGTTCCACGTGACCGGTCGTGCTATTGTTTGATCAACAACCAAAAACCGGGCTTATAATGCTTATTAAGCACAATAAATCGGATGTAAGGTTTATTTTAGCCGAAATGTAATACACAAAACCTATTTATGGCTATAATTGGGAATTAGGCCGAATTTATTGCGATATTTGCATTCTGTTGTAACGTCTAGTTATTTCGAACATGATCGGCCCTTCATAAGTTCTATTGTCTTGTTGCAGGCTGTTGCAGATCGTCGCAAGTATCGTGTGACCAAGCCATTAGGGTTTCCCGAATATCTCTCTCGCTATATAATATGATTGAAAGTGTGCGGTTTTGAAGTTCTCCCAGGGAGACATTCCACTAAAGTTAGTGCAAACATCAATCGGTGGACATATCAGATCACATCAATTATGTTATCAACTCTTCGTCAGTTTGTTGCACATATTATCAAGAAGCATACTAGATCCCTTTAAAATAAACACACAATTTCTCAAGAAATACAAATACTGACGAAGAGCTTTCTTCCAAAAGGCGCTAAATCCACTTTTTCAACTTCCGAGGAAAACAGGTTTCTTTGTCCCACTTTGTACACGTGCCTATGGGAATATGAAAATTGAACTTTCTATATTTTGATTTTGAGTGAGTTATTTGTCGTAAAATGTGGATTCCTAGATAGCTCCGTATATTCATGTAGATATATCGTTAACTCATTTTTTATGGAAAGTGGATTTAGCGCCTTTTGGAAGCGAGCTCTATTATGTTATTCTTTGATATTCATCGAGCTTACCTGCCCGAACCAGACCGAATGTGAACTTCTTGGAGGCGGGTCTCCGGGCCAACCAGATGGACGTTAGACTAATGATGTAAGTAATGACGTCAGTTAGTAGATGGGCTGCGTCCGCCAGAACAGCTAAACTCCCTGACATTATACCCCCTATAGAATTTAAGAACAATGAACAAATATGGTAGTATGTGTCATCATAATTACTTCAATTATTATTTTTATAACGCGCACATTATCCGAAAAAATGAAATATTTTAAATCGTTCAATTTCAATTTATTTTCGTTTCCAATAAAATATACATATCAATTACAATCATTTACAAAATAATAGAATACATATTTGAAACAGAATGATCCACTAAAAAGCAGTGCTGGTAAAATTGTGGAACCCCAGTCACATACTAATTACGACTATTATCAAATATGAATGAAATGTTTGAAATCGTATACTCTTTTTCATAGAAAGACAATTTAATGAACAACTCGAGATTATCTATTGCAGAACCCATTCATTGAAAAGAGGGGAGGGGGGGGGGGGGGGGGGAAATGTGTAATGGTGTTGGAGTTGGTGTTGGTGTTTGTACTGTTGTAGGTGTTGGTGTTGTTATTGATGTTGATGTTGGTGTAGGTGTTTTGTTCATGGTATTGTATTTTTTACATGTGTACTTCATATAATAATGCATAGGACTATTCATTCAGCTTACCTATTATCTCAGCAATCATAACGAGGAGGCATAAAGACAGCGCAAAGATGAGTCTCCTCTTTGCGCTTACTAATTGCGCTGTTCTTGAATCGTTCAACGGATTCTCGGCATCTTCTCCTTCATTGAGGGAACCGTAATTTGTCAGTTCCTGGTCCTCCGAGTTGATGTTCTTCTTCCCCATTCTGTAAACGAGTGATCATTACAAAGAAAGTTAATAAGAAAACAGTGCTGCATCTCTGAGCGAGAAAG
>JBAMJV010006411.1:0-54953 GCA_037951105.1 Echinarachnius parma | reverse complement strand
TGTACATGTTAGCCCGTTGACTTTGTAAAGAATGCCATACTAATAAAACATTTTAATTTTGAGCACCAAAATCATTTTTTAAATTATCTTTTAGCAAGTGACCTACTTAACCCATAATTATTTCATGCTAACTGAACTACAAACTAACGTCATAAGTATCAAAGAAAAATAAAAGCTTCAATATTTGTTTAAAAAAGCATTTTGTGTAAGATCGTCAAGTTCTCACCTATCCCATTGCTGTGGCTTGGCCTGGGGGCAACACCAGTGGCTCGACAGCTTACTCCAAGGCAAATGGCTCCAGCATGTCCTCCTCTCTCTTTCGCTTTCCTCCTTTCATCAGCCTGTCCATTCTGGTGATTTCTTCTGTGATTATTCTGCCTCTCTCCCACTTGTTGTTATGACTATATGGCTGTATACCACTGTGGAATTGTACAGTAAAAGAGTGCAAATTACCACATAAATTTGAACACATGACTGAGACTGCATCAGTGCATGGACTCACAGGAGCTAGGAGGCTAATTTTGTAATTTGGTCCTCCATAATATTTAATGTTATACGATATTACCTGCCAGTAAATTCTCATGCATTGAGAACATACAAATTTTGGCGCTAATGTGGTTGCGTACCCTTTGTTTTTTCTTTCTTTTCCAACGCCTTATTTGTCTTTAAACTCAACTAAATTAGTTTTACTCACTGCGCTTTGTCCTTATCCCTCAATGGTCTGTTGTAATATTTTGGTCAACATTTAAGCCCTTTTTTGGCAACTTTAATCGATGGCTTTGAAAGCGTCGCGGCACCAGCTTCGCGGTCGCAAAAATCGAAATAGCAGGACTTCACGGGCGCAGGAGTAGTACTCTCTCCACGTTCATGTCACCGGTAGCTAACGGCATAGCTGCTCGCGAAGTCCCGCTATTTCAATTTTTGCGACCGCAAAGCTAGTGCCGTTGCGGCAAAAACCCATTGATTAAAGTCGCCCAAAAGAGGGCTTAAATGTTGACCAAAATATTACAACAGACCATCGAGGGATAAGGTCAAAGTGCAGTGAGTAATATAATATAATACAAACTAATTTAGTTGAGTTTAAAGACGAATGAAGCGTTGGAAAAAAACCAAAAAAGGAGTACGAAACCACATAAGCGCCCAAATTTCATCTTTGCATTGCCCTTGATGGCCATGGCATGTATACCTTTTTTAAAATTTTGTATTTCAGTTTTGCTTTAAAAGTTTAACTTATTTTTTACACATATTCATAAGACAATTTGTCATACATGTATTTGGCAAATATTTGAAAGATAGACCATATATCAAATACAACATCTACAAATAATTAATTAAAACAGGTTTCATAGATGTCTCTGATGTTCAGGTACAATTTTTCCTATTCCCATATAAAAATGAGTTCACAAATCACAGAAACAGTTTCGAGTTTGGAAATGGTATATGGATACTATGTACTAACATGGATTTCAACACATGGGGTAACATTGTAATAATATACGTTGCGAATCTGCATTCGAGATACCATTATGCTAGCATAATGACGATTCTATACAAAATGAGCAACAGTTAAGATCATTACATAGCAACATAATAAGGTAAGTTTACACTACATATCAATGCCGATTAATTTATCTTTGTAAAATGTGTAAAATGTGTACTTACCGCTCACCATTCGAAGCAGGCTAGGACTGGATAGATTTGTCTGCCGCGTCTCATATCATAATAACAAGCCAAATTCCGCGGGAAATACGCTGAATTTCGCGGTAATGGGTCGTTGTCTTTATCCCAGCCGTGTTGAATTATGTTTTAAATGGCATTTTCTAAAGAAATCGAGCGCAAGTCAAATGCACTTACGGTTGAATTTAAACCTCCTTTCTGCAACGGACATTTGAAATTGATATAAACTAACGACTCAATAAATCGACTGTAAAGTTACGACCGATATTCTTTCTGCAACGGGGCCATAGCCCTATACCCTACGACAAATCCAAAAAAGCTATGACATCTGAAAATGGCTGCACACATGATGTTGTTAGTGAGCAGGATCGGTCAAGAAATACAAAAAAAAAACTATGGCTCTTTGGAAATAGGCATCTAATTTTCTCTAAATATAGGTTGATCTCAAACCTATGTTATGTAGAATACATTGATACACAACATATCATGATTTTGGGAATGGAAAAGTGTGCATATGAAGAAAATATTTTATCAGAGTTCGTTGCAAATTTGAGTTCACCATATACCTTCCAAGAGCCAGTTTCATTGTATCTTGCCAGATAATGCTCTAATTTTTAGAGATTTTTCCTCCTAATCTCTTAGAGCTTATGAAAGCAATGTTTTGCTTGGGTTTCATTGTCCTATAACTATTCATTTGAGGTAGGCTGACAATTATAGTATACAAGACGATTCTTTATCCTCTTTGATGTGGTCAGCTTTTAGTGAGGCCAAATATCGGGGAAATGTGGTGTGTGATAGGTTGTATGTGTTGTTGATGCAAACGGGTGCGGTTCGTTATTCCGAAGGTTCGTTATTCCGAAGGTTCGTTATTCCGAACACGTAAATTTCCTATACCTGAGTGTTCGTTAATCCGAAAATGAAATAGGGTTCGTTAATCCGAACATTTGTTGCATTATTCCGAAGGTTCGTTATTCCGAAGGTTCGTTATTCCTAAAATGAAATTGGGTTCGTTATTCCGAAGGTTCGTTATTCCGAAGGTCCGTTATTCCGAGGGTTCGTTATTCCGAAGGTTCGCTATTCCTAATATGAAATCGGGTTCGTTAATCCGAAAATGAATTTGGGTTTGTTATAATGCTATAATTTCATATAAAGAGATAAAATAAACTTAAATGTTTGATTGGAGGGAAAGGGGGAGGGGTATGCTTAATGCAGGCTGTAAATTAAATAAACAAAACACAAACTATAGTATTATATTTAATTTTCGGAATAACGAACCCGATTTTATTTTCGGATCAACGAACCTTCGGAATAACGAACCTTCGGAATAACGAACCTTCGGAATAACGAACCCGATTTTATTTTCGGATCAACGAACCTTCGGAATAACGAACCTTCGGAATAACGAACCTTCGGAATAACGAACCTTCGGAATAACGAACCTTCGGAATAACGAACCTTCGGAATAACTGAACCTTCGGAATAACGAACCTTCGGAATAACGGACTGTAACCGATGCAAACACATACGGTGGTCACCAGCACCCAATACAAGGTTCACTAATAGAAATAATACAGTACAACGATTGAATAAAAGGAATGTCCGCACAAGTGATATAGAATTTGGTTGACGTCATTATTAAAGTGTATAAAACAAATGTCCAAAAGATGTATTGCACGTGAATAATTAAAGTCCATGGTAATTAATTTGAGCATTCAGTTGGCCTGAATGAAATGCGTGTCCGCGGAAGAGATGAGAACGAGAGTTCGATGATGATGAAGGTGATGAACGCGAAGACGCGTGAAGAGAAGGCCGATATATCATTTCAGTCCCATGGATGAACCAGCACACACGATGTGGAGCGAAGGCGTGGCGATGACTCCGACGTGTGCCGTGGAGAGATGAGCGAGGCCTGGAAGTCTGAAGGTGTGGTGCTTACACGTGTCCATGTAGACAAAAACGAAAATGGCGATCAAAAGAATTGTAGGAAGTTTTGCATGCAGAAAAGTGTCATCTCTGCGAGAGGAGAAAGATTTATAAAAGGTCCGAATAGCTCGGTGGATGAAGAGGTTGATGAAAAGGTGATGGCTTAACGCCCCATGTTGGTCGGCGGACTCTCCCCTATTATAGGTGTGTGAGTGAGGCATGGATTGTAGCCCCGTTTACAATCCATGGTTGTCGATGCCCATGTGAGTCAGATGGTAACTGCACATGGTGATGTCAAAGAGGAGGTAGAAGGCAAAGGTGTTCTTTGGATGAGCGGTAGAAAGAGAGTAGTGATGTTTTGCCAAAAGTCAATGTTCCTGACATGAAGAGAGCTTGGAACAAAGAGACAGTTATCTGGGCGAAAGTAAACGCTAGGCCAGAGTAAGGTAGTGGTTCCAAGTTGTTTTGTTAACATCGGTCTAGCTTTTACCAAGCTGGTATCGATGGTTTGTTGTACATGTATGGCTAGTCTGATGTTCAGACTGTGAAGCGAGTCCCTATAAGCTCATCCCATCCAGTTATGTCCTGAGGTTGCACAGCAGTGGCCAGTATCTGCAGATGAAGAAAAAATAAACAAAATAGTGCCCATTAAATGCAATCAGCAGACAAAGGAAAGAGCGAGCTCAACATTTTGCATGTTAACTATGCAATTCATAAAGATATCACCCTGCCGCTTTATTAATTTTAGTCTAGCATATCTTGGAAGACTGTATGGAATGATCAAGTAAACTGCTAATGACCTTGGATATTATCCAAGAAATTGCTCATTATCATAATCTCCTACAGTTCACAATATTTTTTTCATAGAATAAATTATGAAAAATTACTTTAAACACTGTAATTAAATATAGGCAAATAATTTGTGGACACTTGTCAATGATTGGTTTAACTAAAAATAATTATTATTAAACAAAATAACAAACAAGCTACAAAATAAAAAATTTAACAACAGAAAAAGCAAATAAGGAACAGGGTTGTATAAAGTGAATGATAATCTTTGTTAAATTCAACTATGATTTAACCAGGGGCGTCGATCCGTTTTTGATATTGGGGGGGCGAAATTTGAAGAAGAAAAATCCAGAGTGACCACTGAGACCGAGCGGGGGAGGGTGTAGGGAGCTTTTGTATTTTGGGGCGTGAAATTGTGCAATTTGGTGCACACCTGAGACAGAAATTTTACGTAATATAAGTATATAAGTATGGAACCAAACATACATTATGACAAAGGGAGGTGGACAATCTTCACCACTTTCAAATGTTGGGGGACATGATAATTATTCCAATATGATTTACGTTCAGCGCGTATGGACCGAATTGACTGAAAGTTATATTTCAGATTATTTTATCTTCTGTGACGGTGGGCTAAGTTTCCGTAACCGAATACGTGTATAGATGAGGGTTTAATTAACTTCGTTTGAGGTGTGCGTTTGAGAAAAAATTACACTGCCCAACACATTTCGAAATACGAGTTCCTGCAACCCAAATGAAACTGTATGCGCGCGAAGCGCGCCGCAAAAACGAGATTTACAGTCCTTTTCAAACTAGAAAACGGCTATTTTTAAGATTAATTATTGATAAATGTGTCTTACCCCTCTTTGGCATTATAGCACTTGATTTTTTTCTTCCTCATTTTCGGAATTATTGGGGGGGCAAAATGATATGTTCGCCCCCCCCAATATTTTCATTGGGGGGGGGGCGACCGCCCCCCCTGCCCCCCCAGGATCGACGCCCCTGGATTTAACCAACATTACTTGGGGGCTGACGCATTCACATTTCTCTGTACAGGGAAACCCTGTTATAACGTGGTAGTCGGGACTTTCAAATTTACCTGGTTATAAACGGCCAAATTAATAACAAACATTTAAACCGAACCCTCGTTGACTTTCAAATTGGCAACATTTGGTATGTTTGTGAAGGAAATTTTATTTTTTCTAAGGATATTAACTTAATCCGCGATAAAAATGTTGAAATTTGACTAAAAAAGTCTTCGAAAATGGGGCAAAAGTGAGCAGTCTCCGAGACTGAAATTCGCTCAACGATCGGCCTGAAAATCGTGACGTCATCGGTAGAACGGGCCCGGCCGATCAGCTGATCAAGCAAAGCAATGCGCGTGCATTATACGGCGTTGTGTATTGCTTTTTGATAATGTATGATCGAGCTGGACAGTTTTATTTCGAGGAAAATGGAGGAAAATACTCTCGAACTGAGTTTCGCAATGGATTTTCCAAAGAAGATGAAGAAGAGGACAGGAATGATTAATCAGACAGCGACAATGATGACGGGATTTGGGAGATTTTTTGCGCTAGCTCACTATTGTACCCGCACGGTGTCGGCACGCTACGCCGCTAGCTGCCCGTGACGCGCTCGTGAAGAGTACCATACAAAACACAAATGTAACGTACCCAAAATCAACTAAATCTTCGACCATTGCTCAAATTATGGTCATGATTTCAAAGAAGTTACACAGAACAGGTAAAAAAAGAGAACTACTTTGAAATCATGACCATTATTTGAGCAATTTTCGAAGATTTAGTTGATTTTGGGTACGTTACATATGTGTTTCGTAGGATACTCTTCACGAGCACGGCACGGCCAGCTAGCGGGCCAGCGTGCCGACAACGGAGTGCGGGTTTCAATGCGCCCTTTCCCCCAGCATCTTCCCCGACAAACTGTGCATGGACATGGTGCAATTCGCTATACAATTGCCGCAGTCATACGCCAGATCGACAAATCTATCACTTTCATGGCCTCTTTGACATTATTATAGTTATATTTCACTGTCGGCTTAGAATGCCGACAGAGAAAAATACAATATAATGTCAAAGTCAAAGAGGGCATGAAAGTGATAGATTTGTCGATCTACCATACGCCATGTACCTTTTCCCGACTTTGCGACTCGAATTCAACTTTGTCGATACTGACGAACTCGCGATTTCCACCTCAAAACCATGCCTGAAATCTTCACTTCCTTCAGACATTTCCACCATTCTCCGATTTTGCAGATTTCAGGTCGAATCTAACAAGAAAAATGATATTGACAAGGTCGGCGTTCTATTGATTGAGCAGGGCAGCATAACTCGCGCTCGCTGGACTGGGGGATCGTTGGGGGAGGCAACGGGTACCGCTCTACCGTCGGCGGCCGTGGTTTGGGCCTATTCTACCTGTGACGTCATCAAATTTCTCTGCACCAAATCGCCGTCAAACGGCGAAAATCGGGGTTTAGAATAAGAGTTTACATTTGCTTTTAATTGTTTTCTGGGCGGTGTTAGGGCTTCAAAATTAACTTTTTCATGCTCAGTATGTTCTCAGCTTTCAGAAGAGGTACAATATGCATATTATAGGATCTTCATTGAGTTTTCGGTTTAAATGAACGTCTGGGACTAGGCAATAGAGAACATGTATTTGTACATGTTCAGCATAGCATTTTCATCCTGTTATCTGACACAAATTGTGAGCTTATAGAATAAAATCGTGTATTGTATTAACTAAAATACAAAAGTTTAGAATAACAAAAGTGTCAAATGTCTCTCTAATAATGTACCTCTACACCTTTTCGAAGACTGTCCTTCTGAAGTTCAACATACATGCGTGCCTGGATGGACCTGCAAGTTGCGATGACTGGTCTTTATGACAGATCAACGTGATGTGCCCAGAATCTCAGCATTTCTAATTTTAAAAAGAAATTAAAAAAGGAGATATTATATTTAAATCAAAAGCCAATGCGGTATCATAATTATATTCAATATGCATAATGCAGGAAGAAATATGGGAGAGGAGAGGGGAACAAAGGGCTCTTTAGCTCCCCCAAATACCAAAAAGAGCCCTTATAAATTTACATAATTTTGCAAAACAATTCTAGCATGCTCTCTTCATGAAGGCTTGCTTGAAAAGTAACCCTTGGCAAATAAATGTAAATGGTCTGACTTAAGATACATAACACAAAAAATGAATTATGAAATATCCAACAATGACTGTTCACAGGTAATCTCTGCTGTTTGTACCATCATCTAATATATGGAAATATCCATGTATGTTATCATTTAAATGTATGACTGTGATGTAAATGTAAAACATTTAATTTTTAATTCTTACCAAAGATTGGGGCCAAGAAAGTGGGCTGGGAAGTTGGGCCTGATGAACAGAGAGAGGTACATGATGTATGATCTTGGATCAGAACTTCCAATAGGCCAGCAATTCAGCCACTATCAAGCTTGTATTTCTGTCAAGAAAAAAATACAAATGTTACACTTACAATGTTAACATTAATAACCAGAACGTCAATGACGTAGCGCTCATCCGGCATCTCGCAACATCAAATATCGCAAATTTCATGTGGTACACTTTTCAACTGGTCAAAAAATAAAAATGTGATGCCCTGGAAGGGACATAAAAATTAATTTAAAAAAAAATAGAGTGAAAAAAATATAAATTTGACGCCCCAGAAGGGACATAAAAAAAATAAAAAATAAAAAAAATGAAATAAAATAAATTAAAAAAAATAAATAAATAATACAAATAAATAAATAAATAAATAAATAAATAAATAAATAAATAAATAAATAAATAAATAAAAAATTACCATAATTAATTAATGGAGACAAATTTCAAAATTCTGTGTAGAAGTTTAGTGTACCAAAGTTAGCTCTACCAGATAAAGCAAACCAAATCAAAATCGTTGTAAACAATTCTCGCTCTTCCGTGTTATTGCCTGCAGGTGACGTCATGACTCATGAGCTCATCGCTCCGCTAAAATTACTTTTTTAGGAGTATGGAACGCCGACGCGAAAAAGAGCCAAAAATGTGCATGAAATTTTCCTTTTTTGCCCAACTTAAGGATTAAAAAAAGAAAAAGAATGTGGTATATCAATAAAGGCACATATTCAAAGCTATAAAGCTGAATCAAAGCCGGGATTGCGCCCCTCCTTTAAATCAATTTTTGTGCAGGCAAGATTAAAAAGTAGTCCCTGATATACATATCATTGTTTTCCCTGCTTACCTGTGGCCGATCTGCTCTCCCAAATATGTCATCATAATTTTCGCTGACAAAATTAGCAAGAATCTTGATATCTTCTGTAGAAAGATTTGATTTTCGGCTTGATTCCTGTAAATTGAATGAGATATTAGAACAATAAAAATACACATCAGAATTTCAATAATTTATGACTGAAATAAAACTAGCATTGTATGTTGTCTAATGATCATATCTGTTAAAATTCTCAAATAGGAGGGTCAATCCACGTCAAATCACCCAATTTTCAGAGAAATTTTCACCCGACCCCCTTCAATTTTGCTAAAATTCACACCAAATGTTCCCCCAAGTGTCTCACGGAAAATTCTGAAATATTTTGCCCCAAGGTCAAACGGTTGCTAAGATACGGCCTCACCTAGCAACCAATACGCGATTCTTAAAAGGTGTTATAAAAAAATCAGCCATTTTCAACTCCCCCTCACAGCTAAAGTGAATGAGGGAGCAAGCTAAATTTTTGTAAGTTGAAAGAACTTTATTATCTGTAAAAGTAAAAAAAAAAAAAAAATCTGCTACGAAATTTCATTTTCGCGTACGAGGTCATCAAAAATGACCTTAAGTCGTAAAATTTAAATTTTCGGACAGTGTTTAGGGGTCAATAAAATAAATATGACAACAAATAAAGCAAAAGTAAGAATGTAAATCAATTTAAAACAACTTTTTCTAAAAGCATACAAAAAATCAGCACAAAAAATGGTTCCGTTTTCGTGTAGGGCGCCCTCAAAGTCTGAACATATCAGAAATCAGCAAAGTTGAAGGTCAAAGTTCACCTTTAGTCCAACCTAGTAGAAGCATGAAAATTGGTGGAATGATAGACATTCATCTATATTTTAGGGTACCACCAGCAAAAATTTGCTTCCGAAATGTTATCTAGCTTAAAAACGCACACGAAAATGAGGTTAAACACTGTTACGCAACCATTTATTGCCCTTAAGTGGTTTTCAGGGGTTTTTGAAAGCTTCTGTGAAAAAAACTAATCATGCTGCTAGGCTCATTTTAGCATGTCTGGTAGTCCTTAATGGGTACTTCAAGAAAATGCATACATTAGGTAGGTTTTCTTAGAGGATTGACCTAAAAAATGCATCTGAAAATGGTTAGAAAACACGTTTTTTACAATTATTGTCAATTTTCGGGTAACGTGCCTGTGTTTACAGGCACTTTCAAACTTCAATATTTGTAAGATGGAAAGTGACATAAAGCTCATATCTTCTAATCTGGTAGACATTCATCTATATTTTAGGGAACTATCAGTGAAATTTTGCTCCTGAAATGTTATCTAGTAGAAAAATGCTCACAAAAATGGGGTCAAACACCATTACGCTACCATTTATTGCCCTCAAGTGGTTTTCAGAGGATTTGGAAAGCGTCTCTGAAAAAAAGTATTAATGCTGCTAAGCTCATTTTGGCATGTCTGGTAGTCCTTCATGGGTACTTCAGGAAAATGCATATGTTGGGTAGGTCTTTGTACAGCATTGACCTTGAAAATGCATTTGAAAATGGTTAAAAACATGTTTTTTTACAATTGGTCTATTTTCTGGTAACGTGCATGTTTTTACAGGCACTTTCAAACTTAAATATTTTCGAGATGGAAAATGGTTCATAGCTCATATCTTCAAATCTTTTAGACATCCAGCTATATTTTAGTGAACAACTAGTAACATTTTGCTTCCGAAATGTTATCTAGCATAAAAACGCACACGAAAATGAGGTTAAACACTGTTACGCAACCCTTTATTGCCCTGAAGTGGTTTTCAGGGGTTTTTGAAAGCTTCTGTGAAAAAAACTAGACATGCTGCTAGGCTCAATTTAGCATGTCTGGTAGTCCTTCATGGGTACTTCAAGAAAATGCATACATTGGGTAGGTTGCCTACAGCATTGACTGTAAAAATGCATCTGAAAATGGTTAAAAAACACGTTTTTTACAATTATTTGTCTATTTTCTTGTAAAAAACGTTTTTTAATCATTTTCAGATGCATTTTTTTGGTCAATGCTGTATTACTACTTCAACTTGTACGTTATTTTAGGATTTAGTGTATTGAATTAGTTTTGTTCGCTTACTTCAGTCAACGCATCAAGCTAGTTGTGTATGACTATCCTGCATGGGAGTGCACAAGCACTCGCCGTTTTTTTAAAGTGACAAACTGTCACTGGTATATAATCTCAACTACCTGGGTAACCTAACCAGGCGCCGTACGTAGTACGGCGCCTGGCATACTGAGGTGTGTATACCGTGATGGTAACACTTGATAGGCTTCAACGGCAAACACACTTATAAAAAAAATATATATATCGTACTTTAAATAACATATCTCGGTTCATACTTACGAATTATGTTATGCATGGACATCAATGATCCAAATTGCAAACCGTCTGATGCTCCATTCGTTTGATTTATCCTGAAATTTACTATAAAACTGGCAAGATTACAGAAGTGACGAAAATGGTATCCGAATTTGTTCGCTGCAAGCAATATCAAGTGATCAAAAACTTGTCGGCAATGCACCCCCTGTACCCGATCAACCCGCGCATGCGCTATGCATTGCCGACGAGTTTTCGGTCACCTGACATTGCATGCAGCGAACAAAGACGAAGGAAATAATAGTCATCATCATCATCATCATCAATTTGAGCTAAGTTATCATTCTTTTGCAACAATTTAAATAGCAAGCAGGGTAGGTTGAATGTTTAATTAATGTCTAGAACTAAAAAAAAAATAATAATAATAGATGGAAAGTTCTTGAAACCACCCGTCGGCAAATTTCCTACAAATTTTTTAACGTTTCGTCTTCACAGCGCCGTCCTACGGACGGCGCTGATCACAGTTACTACCTGGGGAGCATACTAGCCGTGCACGTGCTGCCACTGATATGATAGTGCAAAGGCTAATTAACACAACGTCACAAGTCGCGATACGACTTGGAGAGAAGTCGAGGTGGTGCAGAAATCACGTATTTTGATTTGGAATGGAGCGAAAAATTGTCATTTTTATCTAGCGCCAAGTTACACTTTACATCACATAACAATTAACATTGTGTATTAGGCCCCACCACTGCATGCTATACCATTATAACATATAAACCTAACCCTTATTTAGTGGCTATACTCGTGGCATATCAATTTATAATAATATTTAAATGATTAATTATTAGCATAATTTAGGCTGGCGTTCTGCAAACTCACGACAGCGACACAAAGGTCAAAGTCTTTGACAAGGGCAAGGCTTGTAATTGTAGACCAGAGACAGTCTACCATATCATGGCTGCAAGTTATGACAAAGAAAGGTGTTAAATTTTAGAGTTTAGTCTTACTCGAGTAAGATCAAGGGCAAGGACAAGGTCAAGGAGTGAAGGAGGTTTAATGTTATTTCGCGTTTATAGCCAGGGAGACGGGGTTTTGGACATAGTAGCCACCGCAGAGTTTCGGCGGGGTGCGATCTCGATAACCGCTCTAGTGCAATTCACGCAATAATTCTCGTGAAACAAATCGAAGGGTTTCATTGAAATATAACAATTTTCTACATAGTTTGTCAACAAATAATATGTAAGGTTGATAACAATGACATATAATAGCTGAATAACATAGCATGCAAACTCACAATCACACATTAAACACAAAATAAGATAAAAACTTACGGCCATCATTTGGTTCTTGCAGGCTTCTTGCTGTATTGGCAGATTATAGATTCAGGCTCGTCCATAATTAGATTAAAACAATTATTTTCGATGACAAGTTGTCATGAGCTTCGTGAAACGCATTTTTATGGACGATGACAACTTGTCATGATGACAATTGAAATTTGTCATGATGACAAATTTGTCATGATGACAAATAATTTCTTTGTGAAACACCCTCCGGATGCGATGTATGGTACACTTACGTACACATAATATGGTCCACATAATGCACCTGGAACATTTCCGGGCCTACTATAGGTCCATGCATTGCATAATACACACATTCCTAACTGTCGCGCCCGGTCCGCATAATGCACGTATAGAACATTTCCGGTCCCTGAAAGTACGGTCTAAATTGTGCCCGCGATCGGTCCCTGAAATTCACCCTTGGTGCGTATGTGTGTGTGTGTGTGTGTGTGTGTGTGTGTGTGTGTGTGTGTGTGTGTGTGTGTGTGTGCGTGTGTGTGTTGGTGTGTGCATGTAAATACTATTAAAAAAACAGACGTGTAGTTATTTACAACTGGTTGACATAAAAGATAAAATATTTGCATATCTAATGCGCTCACACTGTCTGACAATCTTCATCTTTCACTTTGTTATTAAAAAATAAGGAGTACAGGGGAAGCAACCTCTACATGCAGTGACGTTGCATGGGGGGCGCATGTCCCTCCCCCCCCCCCCCCCATCCAATAATTTGCCATACAAATACAAACATCACAGGAATAGATTGGGGGACGACGGGGCGAGGGGTGGGGGATATCTCTCCTATGAATAACTAGCATACTCCTGAAGTGATACATGTATTTAAACACAAAATCTACCCACATACCCTCCCCAAAATGTAGCCTATAGACATGCATGTAGGGTGTGTGCCTGTTTGTGTTTGTGTTTCTATACTGGTCTCAATCATAAGGGAGGTCATGCTTTCTTGAATTCTAGTATATTCCAAAGTATGGACCACACTGCACATTTTTTTCGAGTGAAAAGTTGCAAAAGCTCCATACTGTTGGAGGGGCGATAGTGCGATACCCCTCATACACCCTCCCTGCTCCCTCCCAACACCCCACCCCCACTTTCCAAAATAGGTCTTGCCACTGCAAGAATGTATACAGGGGGAACATTCTGTAAAAATAATACAAATATATATATACAAGGTGTGCCCCCATTCAGTCTGACCACGCTATTCCATTGTCTCCATGAACAATTAAATACACAATATGGCGGTGGTTGCCTACTATACGGGAGAGAGAGAGAGAGTAATTGTAGAAGAAAATGAAAAGGGAACAATGGAATTTCATAATATGCGTAAGTGGAGTTGCTTGTATTTGCCAGCTGTAGCTTACACGCCCGGCTGGCGCGCCAGGCCACGCGATCACGGTGAAGCGGCCGAAACCTTCCCCATAGACAGGGCAGCGCAACGAGTCGATGTACCCGCGACTGTTGAGCCGAGCTATATCGTGTGTACGCGAATTCTGTACGTATGTATGTACGGGTGCGGATATCATCAAACGGACGATTATTACTGCGACAAATCTACGGCAGGCCATCAGTATTCGGTGATACAATATGAACTCAATATTCCCCTTTTTCACGAGGTAAACAGTGTTCGTTTTCTTTCAAACTTTCACAAATCATCCAATTGTATATTACAATGATATTGCCATAGAATTGAAGTCTCAAATGTCTCTTTCGGCAGAATTGTACACTTTACTTGGATCATTTTAATCAAATAAACAGTATACAGGGTGTCCCAGAAAGGATGCAACACCTACGATCGTTAATTTCATCAACACCATCGACCAAATGTCATTGTTCTTTGTTTGATTGGGTAGAACATTCTTTTTCCAACAAAATGATACCATGAGCATTGATTTTGGGTAAGGCGTTTAGATCCTACGGCCATATTTCTGAGGCAATGTCGTTTCCTAAATTTGCTACTTTTTCGTCTCCAGCGATCCTCTGAACACTGAGACATTCTCGCCCCACGGCCTGCCATATAATTAGCTGTACAGAAGAACCGCATGACTGCCCTCCCTTTGTAAGGAAGACAATGTGAGCCATTCTTATGTACAGCTAATTCTACGGCAGGCCGTGGGGCGAGAATGTCTCAGTGTTCCGAGGATCGCTGGAGACGAAAGAGTAGAAAATTTAGGAAACGACATTGCCTCAGAAAATGGCCCTAGGATCCAAACGCCTTACCCAAAATCAATGCTCATGGTATCATTTTGTTGGAAAAAGAATGTTCTATCCAATCAAACAAAAAACAATGACATATGGTCGATGGTGTTGATGAAATTAACGATCGTAGGTGTTGCATCCTTTCTGGGCCACCCTGTATAATCACTAGAATTGGTGGATTTGTTTTAAATATTTCTTTTTACTGCGCTTTCGTTTGCTTGTATAATTATGTTTGCGTCTTATTATTAATACAATAAATATAAAAGGGATACTTTTGAACGCAGTAATAGGAGTGTATAATGTTTTGTAAATTTAAAGTCATACCTGTAAAGTGTCAGATATTGCAGAAAATGACATTTGAGACTTCAATCCTATATCAATATCATTGTAAAATACAATTGAAAGATTTGTGAAAGTTTGAAAGAAAACGAACACTGTTTACCTAGTGAAAAAAACGAATATTGAGTTCATATTTTATCACCGAATACTGATGGTCTGCCATACATTTGTCGCAGTAATAAATGATCCGTTTGAGATATTCGCACCCGTGTATGTTTACACACGTAGTACAGAATTCATGGAATTTGAACTCGCTCGGCTCAAAGTTCAATCTCCGGAATGTTCTCACGGGTGCTGCATGCGGACGTTCTCAGCTAGGACAATTATACTTTTTATCAAAAGCGTTAATCAACGTGATTGAAATAAAAGATTTAAATGATAATTATCTTCATACTAAAGGGACATTTGAAAAAATCAAACCCTATTCTACTCTTCTTTTACCATAAGCTAAACAACACGGTAGAAGAGAAACGGGGAAGCTCCAAGTAATTTTCGTGGATTTGGACACTTTACAGGTATGACTTTAACTGTTGATATAATAAAGAAATATAATTTACTAGTATTTCTACGCTAACTCTCAAGAAAGCAACGACCAGTACATGGGGGATGTGGTCCAAATTAAAAACGAAAAGAAATGGGAAATGTATGTGTTATTCAAATGTCATTCCTTTTGACAAGGCCTCTCGTCTGAGGTGAGTTGAATACACAGTATAGTTATGCACTATGCAGAAACGACTGGAGAGCGCGACTATCGCAATGAATGGCTGATAGTCTCTCCATTGTGTTAAGTCTTTCTTGCAGGGAGGCCTTGCTAAAAGGATCCTATAATACGGCGCATGTTTATCTGTATCTATATAGCCCTAGGCCGAACATCATTTTGTTGATAGATATGTAGCAATAGATACGGAATCAAACATATATAATAATAATCATAGTCCTCTAGCAGATCTTAGTGTTGATCTTCCATTCTTAAAGTGAATGCCGATCGTCTGGCAAGACGGTATAGAGGGTTTCTTTGTAATGATCCGTGTATGTGATGGACGCTCTTACCGCTAAGCCAACGTAACGAGAGGGGAAATCAGACGCGCGGTACCATCTTGCGAACGCGTTGCACCCGGTGCGAATTACGCACTGACTCATTGGCATGTACTGTGTACAAACTAGTCTAGTTGATTTGTTCGGATACGTCGTTTGGAGCACACCTCCACGTCGACGTCTACATCAGCTCCAGGTCGATAAGGAATATTCATATCGTGGCGTCACGCAACGTCACTAGGATTAGCGTTTGAGTGAGATTCAGGGTAATAATTACAATGAGACCATACTTGACCATCAGCGGTGTACGTGGCCTACTGGTCATGCTGTGGACTTCAACACTTTTTATATGGGTTCGAATCCTCTCTTATGACTCTTCTTTTCTTTTGCCATAAATGGTGAGTAGCGGTTCATTTAGTAAATGTATCATGCAAAGTTTCACTATCGACCTGGAGGTGTGCTCCAAACGATGCACCCATGTAATAGCGATGTGACACCTCAAGGACTCTAAGGATCAGCAGTCAACGGCGCAACCAGCTGATGAAATTAAAACATTGAAAACAGCTTATGAACATGAATGTGAATGTAAATTAATATGTCATATATGCATACTACCATCAACAAATCAATTTGAAGACTACAACGGCAGTGTTTGGAGTCATACTTCTTTGTGCAGAAGTACATTATGGTACATGTACTATTAAAGGGACAGACTCTCTTTTGCAAGCCAAATTTCAAAAGTTGCGAGCTTATTGTCTTATATGAAAGAAAATGTCATTTAATAACATGCCTGAAAAAATTAGGGCTAGAAATTTCTTTTTCGTGGATGTATAGACCTAAAACCAATAAACCGTCGTCCAACGTTTAACTGTGCATTATACGTGTGTTCACCCGGTGAGAAAGTTTGCACATGGATTCCACGGAGTACCACATTGCTATGCGTGACCCCTACGTGTCCCGCGCTAGCTACGTGACCCGCGCTCAAATAACAACGGCATAAGCGAATACTAAACAAAATAACCAAACCTCGCTTAAACTGACTACATGTAAATATATATTCTTAATTTTGAGATCGTTTTCCGTGACATACCTTTATAAATGTCGGCTTCACAATACCTTTACAAGAATAGGTACAATATTGTTGTAATATTATGCTAAATCAGTTTAACTCCTTTATTGACCGATATATAGTTTGATGGAGGGACGCATTCGTTTTTCATTCGTAGAATCCAAATTAAAGGGCTGTTCGATCTTTAAAAAATGTGTGTGTGTTACATTCATCCCCATCCGTCAGCTGGAAACTGTTCAGACGTTTTGTAAAAGAGGACCTGTCCCTTTAATATAGTCAAACCTTAGATTATTAGGCCTACTGTATAATGACCACTGAAGAGTAACAAGAAAAAGAAAAGTTGCCACTGTAATTAGGTGCCCTCTACAAATAGATTTATACCATTGTTTTATTTATCAGTTTAGTGGCTACTGTTGACAGGTTTGCTGGTATAGACAAGAGGCTGCTGAGAAAGGTTTGACTGGATGTATGTGTGTGTGTGTGTGTGTGTGTGTGTGTGGATATATGCATGTATGTGTGTGTTTATATTGTTCTTTTGTTGTAAAACGCGAAACATTGATCATCGCACATGCGCACATCGCACATGCGTCTAAATTTGATACCTGTTTGGGGGGTTAATAGACTGTTTTTTCACCAGTGCATTCCATTGATAATTCACCGATTGCCGTTTTTGACCTGAGTGTAACACGTACTTAAATATACGTTACAACTCGTAAGCAACACGTTAACCGGGTAATTCATTGCTTACAATCATGCTCATGCAATATTTTATCGGAATACTGACAAACTGTAAAGAAAAACAATCGTCATGAGTAATCGCGTCGAATATGGAATCGAAGCTGTGAACAGACATCTCGACTCCCAAATGGCCGTTCTGCCATCGGTTCGGATATCGGGCGGTGGTGGTTATCGGTCGCCGTCGGGCTCGTTGATCGGTGTTTCTCCCGAAATGCAGCTGACTTTGTCGTGGGAAAACTTGGTCGTGAATCACTTTCCATCCAGATCCATTGGCGAAGTACTACGCGGATATCCCACACCCCCTATGAAGCACATTTTGAAAGGGGGTAAGTTTTATACGCAAATATCGGCATAATGATATTGCGTTCTTTATTTTAGTTTAGTTTGTGTGTGTGTGTGTGTGTGTGTGTGTGTGTGTGTGTGTGTGTGTTTTGTTTGTAATATTATCGGTTGGAGCAGTGGACAGTGTAGCGTGGTCGGAACGATTTGGGCGAACATTAATTATAATTTTGGGACACACTATATGTTTGTATTGTGTTATTATAACAATTTCCCCCTTATGTTTGTATTAATTTTGTCGATGAATTGATGATTGATGGTACCGTATAAACACCCCCGGCATCACTCCATTGGGGGGGGGGGGGGGGGGGGGGGGGGTGGGGGGTGTTATTAAAGTTGACTGTAGATGTATAACATGGTATGTGACATATCAATTGTAAAGCAGATACACATCTCTGTAAGACGCATACTTTTCATAATATAATATTGAATAGTATGTGTTTAGTTGGAATAAATACAATTGACATAAGGGTGGATTTAACGCCGTTTGGAATAATATTAACCTGTGTTTGTGTGTATTACCAGTGAGCGGCGTGGCAAAGCCTGGGACCCTCACAGCGCTTATGGGAAGCAGGTATGTCATTCACTATTTATGAGATTATAGGCAGGATAACTGATTTCATCCAAGCATGCAAATGCTCCATTTGTTTGAATTAAGCAGGGCAATTTGTTTTACGAGCTCCGCTTTTTAAGCGGTCCAAACCATCCTTGATGTATACATGTGTAATTGTGTCTATGTTTTCTAATTGTATGGTTCATAAACGGAACAAAACATAAACTATAACTATCAATAGCAAGACATACGGCAAGTTAGAAAATTATACACAATGATCAAAGAGTACATTCTAATTGCAATGGTAAATAAATGAAGTGCCTCGTTATTTAGTGGAAAACTAAATGATTTGTATTCATTGTTTAAATCAGTATGGAGATGTTTGTTACGTCGCAGCGCAAGTAAAATTCATGGTATTTAAAAGTATAATTGTAGCAAAATTGGGGATGGACCTCCAAATAATCGGGCTGGGGTTCATGTATTATGTCCGCAGTCTAAAGGCATTGCTTTTCAGTGGTTCATCCATGCCCGCTTATAATAAAAATGCATTAATTTAATTGTTATTTTAAACAATTGTTTTGTTATAAAAATTACCTGTAGACTTTTATTTATTTCATTTATAGATTTATGCTGGCACTTAACACATTTAATATAGGATTTCTCGGTCAATGTCGTAAGTTGGCCACACAAATTCATTTTATGTTCATTCAATTTCGCCGATTCTGTCACCGCAGCTGTTATTTTCGTTCAAATTCGTGTATTAGCATTTGAATTCATAAAACGGTCATTTAAAAACATTTTGTTTTCATTCGAATTAAAACGTGTTTTTTGTCCGTAAAGTTTGCATTCAATTTAAAGCGAGACGATTTGCGATTACGTAATAACGCATTCCGTGAATTAAAATTCGTTTCTTTGCATACAATTTCACAAGATTTGCAATAAAAATAAACACGTTAATCATGTCAATCTCACCCAGTATAATCATATAACCCCGCTAGCTTAGTTCCATGCTAAATCCATTTCAAATTATACGGTTTAGTAAGCAACACAAATTTGTACTTAACCTCACTATATCAACACTATTTAGCAACTGAACGATCATGTGTAAAGTAGATATAACCTAGCCACATCATCGATATATAATTAGCATGGAACTAAGCTACTGTCTTTTATGAATATGCCCTGATATAAGTGCATGTAATGCAAAGTATGTGTTTAGAGTTGTATTGTTGAAGTGGC
The DNA here is from genome assembly GCA_037951105.1 of Echinarachnius parma. NCBI lineage: Eukaryota > Metazoa > Echinodermata > Echinoidea > Clypeasteroida > Echinarachniidae > Echinarachnius > Echinarachnius parma. Next base: position 35,102 of record JBAMJV010006411.1, on the reverse strand, counting down.
GTATATACCATCCTGGGACATCACGGGGGGGGGGGGGGGGGGTGGGGTCAATACTCCATGCATTGCTGGTTCATAAACGGAACAAAACATAAACTATAACTATCAATAGCAAGACATACGGCAAGTTAGAAAATTATACACAATGATCAAAGAGTACATTCTAATTGCAATGGTAAATAAATGAAGTGCCTCGTTATTTAGTGGAAAACTAAATGATTTGTATTCATTGTTTAAATCAGTATGAGATGTTTGTTACGTCGCAGCGCAAGTAAAATTCATGGTATTTAAAAGTATAATTGTAGCAAAATTGGGGATGGACCTCCAAATAATCGGGCTGGGGTTCATGTATTATGTCCGCAGTCTAAAGGCATTGCTTTTCAGTGGTTCATCCATGCCCGCTTATAATAAAAATGCATTAATTTAATTGTTATTTTAAACAATTGTTTTGTTATAAAAATGACCTGTAGACTTTTATTTATTTCATTTATAGATTTATGCTGGCACTTAACACATTTAATATAGGATTTCTCGGTCAATGTCGTAAGTTGGCCACACAAATTCATTTTATGTTCATTCAATTTCGCCGATTCTGTCACCGCAGCTGTTATTTTCGTTCAAATTCGTGTATTAGCATTTGAATTCATAAAACGGTCATTTAAAAACATTTTGTTTTCATTCGAATTAAAACGTGTTTTTTGTCCGTAAAGTTTGCATTCAATTTAAAGCGAGACGATTTGCGATTACGTAATAACGCATTCCGTGAATTAAAATTCGTTTCTTTGCATACAATTTCACAAGATTTGCAATAAAAATAAACACGTTAATCATGTCAATCTCACCCAGTATAATCATATAACCCCGCTAGCTTAGTTCCATGCTAAATCCATTTCAAATTATACGGTTTAGTAAGCAACACAAATTTGTACTTGTCCTCACTATATCAACACTATTTAGCAACTGAACGATCATGTGTAAAGTAGATATAACCTAGCCACATCATCGATATATAATTAGCATGGAACTAAGCTACTGTCTTTTATGAATATGCCCTGATATAAGTGCATGTAATGCAAAGTATGTGTTTAGAGTTGTATTGTTGAAGTGGCGTATATACCATCCTGGGACATCACGGGGGGGGGGGGGGGGGGGGTGGGGTCAATACTCCATGCATTGCTGGTTCATAAACGGAACAAAACATAAACTATAACTATCAATAGCAAGACATACGGCAAGTTAGAAAATTATACACAATGATCAAAGAGTACATTCTAATTGCAATGGTAAATAAATGAAGTGCCTCGTTATTTAGTGGAAAACTAAATGATTTGTATTCATTGTTTAAATCAGTATGGAGATGTTTGTTACGTCGCAGCGCAAGTAAAATTCATGGTATTTAAAAGTATAATTGTAGCAAAATTGGGGATGGACCTCCAAATAATCGGGCTGGGGTTCATGTATTATGTCCGCAGTCTAAAGGCATTGCTTTTCAGTGGTTCATCCATGCCCGCTTATAATAAAAATGCATTAATTTAATTGTTATTTTAAACAATTGTTTTGTTATAAAAATGACCTGTAGACTTTTATTTATTTCATTTATAGATTTATGCTGGCACTTAACACATTTAATATAGGATTTCTCGGTCAATGTCGTAAGTTGGCCACACAAATTCATTTTATGTTCATTCAATTTCGCCGATTCTGTCACCGCAGCTGTTATTTTCGTTCAAATTCGTGTATTAGCATTTGAATTCATAAAACGGTCATTTAAAAACATTTTGTTTTCATTCGAATTAAAACGTGTTTTTTGTCCGTAAAGTTTGCATTCAATTTAAAGCGAGACGATTTGCGATTACGTAATAACGCATTCCGTGAATTAAAATTCGTTTCTTTGCATACAATTTCACAAGTTTTGCAATCAAAATTAACACGTTAATCATGTCAATCTCACCCAGTATAATCATATAACCCCGCTAGCTTAGTTCCATGCTAAATCCATTTCAAATTATACGGTTTAGTAAGCAACACAAATTTGTACTTGTCCTCACTAAATCAACACAATTTAGCAACTGAACGATCATGTGTAAAGTAGATATAACCTAGCCACATCATCGATATATAATTAGCATGGAACTAAGCTACTGTCTTTTATGAATATGCCCTGATATAAGTGCATGTAATGCAAAGTATGTGTTTAGAGTTGTATTGTTGGAGGGGCGTATACCATCCTGGGACATCACGGGGGGGGGGGGGGGGGGGGGTCAATACCCTATGCATTGCTTTATTTTCATGTTTTTTATCATTTATTCGGTGGTCATGATCTCTTTTATGCCATTTATATTTGTGTAACTTATATGTAGTCTTTATTTAAGATGTTAAGAACAAACTATGAGTATAAGCTCAATCACAATCATAATCTGAATCTGAATCACAATCACAATCTGAATCATAATCACAAGCACATTTACGATCATGATTATTGTTACTGTATGTGATCGTGATTGTAATTGAGATGGTGATTAAGATTGTGACTGAGATGGTAATTGTGACTGTGATCACGATCGTGATTGTGATTGTGATTCAGTGTGATGGTGATTCAGATTTTGATGTGATTATGATTGTGATTGAACTTATACTCATAGATTGTTCTTAACATGTTCAATACAGAATAAATATAATTTACACAAATATAAATGGCTTCAAAGAGATTACGAACATCGAATAAATTATCAAAAACAAAACCAAACATCAAAATAAATGTATAGAGTATTGATAACCCCCCCCCCCCCCCCCTCACCACATAATGTCTCATTGTGGTACGCCACTCCAATAAATACAACTGTAGTCTGTAAACGCAGACTTTGCATGCACTTATATCATTGCATATTCATAAAAAGACACTCTTGCTTAGTTCCATGCTAATTCTATATCGATGATGTGGCTATAGGTTATATCTACTTAACACATGATCGTTCAGTTGCTAAATAGTGACGATTTAGTGGGTATACACCCCTAGTTAAGACAAATAAAATGTTTGTTGCTTACCAAACCGTACAATTTGAAATGGATTTAGCATGAAACTAAGCTTGCGGGGTTCTATATATGATCATACTGGGTGAGATTTACATGTTTAATTTGTTTGCAAAACGTGTGAAATTGTATGCAAAGGAACGAATTTGAATTCACGGAAGACGTTATTATGTAATCGCGAATCGTCTCGCTTTAAATTTAATGAACATTTTACGAAAAAGAAACACGTTTGAATTCGAATGAAAACAAAATGATTTTGAATGACCGTTTTATGAATTCAAATGCTAAAAAACGAATTTGAACGAAAAATCACAGCTGCGGTGACAGAATAGGCGAAATTGAATGAACATAAAATGAATTTGTGTGGCCAACTTACGAAATTGACCGAGAAATCCTATATTTTTGACCCTTTTCAAACTAAAGCGGGGCGGGTAAAACCACGCTCTTGAACGTGTTCAACCAGCGAGGTTTGGGTGGACTTGAGGTCAAAGGTCGCGTGTATCTGAACGGGATCCCCATTGGACAATACGGCAGAGCAACGAGCAAGCTGATTGGCTATATACAGCAGCATGATATACTGCCCGACAAGTTGACGACCAGAGAATACCTCACGTTTTGCGTAAGTATTTCGTGAAAACGAATTATTTGAAAAGTTATAGAAATGTTATGTGAACTATTATCTTTAGACGGTTTTTATGAAAGTGATATTTGGAATTCAATCGCATTCCTACATCATTGTAAGCTTCATCTGAATGATACTTAATTTTGGTGTAATCACTGGGAAACGCCCCACCACCTAAAAATGAAATGTACGCTCTTATTACCAACCATGTGAAAGAATATAGTTTTAATAATATGGTATTATACAAATTTGGCCAAGAAACCGCCTCCTAATTGATATTTTTGCAAAATTATAAATTGTTCTTTTTTTGTTTCCTTTCACCTTTCCAGGCATTTATTGATTTCAATTTAAGTTCCATACAGTTTAACAAATCATATTTCAATCATTTTCTCTTTTACATCAATTTAAACATTAACAATATGTTTTTATCATATAAGGTAAATAATACAATTCTTTTTTTTGTTTTCTTTACGCAGGTAATCATTAATTTGTATACGAAAGTGAACTTCCTTTAAGAATGTAAACCATAGTTTTGTGCTTCTTTCATCTTTTCCCGTTTGATTTCTGATTACTATCATTTTATATATGCTCCAAAAAGCTATAGTTAAAATATAATTTATCTTGTCTTCTACATTTATTTTCAGTAATGTAAATACATTCATTTCTACATTTACATTATAAACATGTTTTACCATTTGCGTAAACTTTCTGAAAAATATTTCATTCATTTTACATTCCAATAGAGCATGACATAAATGTTCTCGACAATGGCATGTTTCATATGTATCAGTATTACTAAGTTTCCACAAAAATAATTTTCTTTTTACTATGATGAAATTATAAATGACTTTAAAGTTAAATTGTCTTAATTTGTTCTCCTTGATATACACAACATTTCTTTTATAAACATGTTTCCAACATAACAATCTAATTTCTTTACCCAATATGATGGGCCTTCAATTGCATATCCATTTTTAGAAAGTGAAATATAAAATAATTTACTTGATACTTTTTGAATAAGTCTTTTTTTTCTTCTCCAATCAAAACTGTTGGTATTTCTAAACATATTGGTTCTTTCAAATTATTCATCCATACTTTGGGTATCGCTTTTTGTAATCTAAAATATTCGAACATTACAATTACTTTTGATTTCTTATTACGAACATTTTCTATTAATGTCGATGTTGTAATAAATCTATTATCAAAACAGATATTTTTCAAATAAATTATTCCACTTGAGTACCAGTTCCTAAAAAAAGAAAGGTTTCTTTTCAAATACTACATATTTATTATACCATATAATCTGTTTATCTAAATCAACACTGTTATTTTCATTTTGTTTTTTCATAATAACCCATGATTTCAATATTTCAAAACAAAACTGTGGCAATTTGTTTATAGCAAAGTATGTGTCTACCATATACATCAATAGAACAATTCATTATTAACTTTAGCCCACCTAATGATTGAAAATAAAAATTTGACATCTCTTTCCAAAAGCCATCTGAATCATCTAATATTTTACCTAGCCATTTTAATCTAAAACTTATAATCAACTTTTCAATATCGATCATCTTTATACCACCTTCGTGATAATCTTTAGTAATTGTTTCTATTTTAACTTTATCTATTTTTCAATTCCAAACAAAGATATACAGAATTTTTTTCTAATCGTTTTCTTATATGTTATGGTACCAAACAATACACTATCAAATGAACAACTTGACTAATGAGCAATGTTTTTACAATAATTACTCTACCAAAAAGAGTAAGGTTTCTTTTTTTCCAATTATCTACAATTCTTTGAATCTTTTTAATTTTGTTTCCTAATTCTTTTTTTACCACCAGTTCCAAATCAGTACTTATATGAACTCCTAAATAGTTTACACTACCTTCCGTCCATTGGAGTCCATATTCATGAAAATCCCATCTTTGTTGTATTGGGCCTAACCATTTCAATATTGTTTTATCTTTATTAATAAGGGGACCGGCTGCCTTTTCAAATAATTCTAATTTTTTATAATATGTCTTAAAGATGATTTTTCCCGAAAAAATAACGATGTATCGTCTGCATATTGCAGCACTTTTAATTCTATTTTGTATCACCATACAAAATACCTTTAATTTGTTAATTTTGTCTAATCTTTTCTGCCAATATAAACAACATTACAGATAGAGGACAACCTTGCCTTATTCCTCTACCTATCTGAAAACTTCTAGTTTTCCACCCGTTAACCAATACTGAACTGTCTACATCTTTATACATCAATTTTACCCAATTACAAAAATCTACTCCTAAATTGAAATGTCTCAAACATTCTTCTATAAACTGAAATTCTATAGTATCGAAGGCTTTTTTAAAATAAATTGTTCTACTGCGGATTGATACCGCCAACGCGGAATCGCACATACGCTACGTACAAATGACCGCGTGCGTTCGCTATACGGGCTTGTCCCCAGCTTGTCGATATCTCCAGCCCTGCGCTAGCGGAGCGGACAGGTGCGAACAGGCTGTGGATTTATAAATTTCACGGGCGGGTATTGGATTTCTTCCGATATTTCTGTATTTACCGATGCTTATTATAGGTTCGGATTTTACCACACAAGCCCTATTTAAATACTTATTCAACAATATTGATCAATATAGATGTTTTTGGCTACTTTTCCAAAACTGGTATTGGGCTTTAAGAATAATGTTTGAATCTTACTACAATCAAAAAGCATTCCGGAACGCTTTTCAATTCAATCATAACTTCCTCTATAACATGTATAATCAGGGACATATTTTACCAAATGAAACACTTTTAAATCTTCTGTTACCTTGACCCAACCAACACTGTACCAAAATGAGGATTGTGAACGTTCCAAGTGATTTTGGTGGTATTTGATCACGGTTATAATGAAAGAGATAGTTCAGTTTTGCTAAAGAGAGTTCAGTTTTGGTCAAACTAATTTTTGAAAAGAGGAAGCGTTTTTTAAAAATTTGTAACGGCTGGTTCAAAATTATCGAATATTTGTGGGGCTTCATAATTATTACAAATGGTAAATGAGTATTTTAGCCATTTCTGAACCGATTTTGATAAAATAAAAGTTTATTCTGTCATTAAAATTGTGTGTTCCTTCAAATTTGACACTTAGTTGGTCATCATCTAACAAAATTATAATGTGAAGCGCCCTCTATACCAAAACTCAAATATCCCTTTAACGCGGTATTTTACTAAATTACGAAAGCTGAACATTTAGTGTATAGGATGAAATGATAACTTAATCAGTTAATAATTTACAGTACCGCAAAGAATGCAGACAGACAATTTTATTATTTTGTATTTTCCACACAATTTATATCGCTTTATCCTATGGCTTAAATTGTATCAAATTGTTTGTATTTGAATTCCTGAAGAAAAACAAATGTGTATTTTTGTTTAATCCAGGCTACTCTCACGATGTCACACCGGCTTCCTGAAGCAAACAAACAGGCTAAAGTCGACGCCGTTATTGGAAATGTATGTATAGCTGCGAGCCGTAGCCAGTGGGGTGCGTTGGGTGCTTACGCGCACCCCCCCTCCCACAAATTCAGAAAGGTCCAAACGTTATCGGTCACAGCCATCTAAACCAGTGGTAATGATGCAGGCAGCTATCGGTCTTGATGACGCCCCCTCTCCTCCCCCCCCCCCCCCCCCCCCCCCCCCCCCGCTTACACGACTAAACCCGTGGTCTCGGTCACGGCCATGATCGGTCTCGGTCCCGTTTTTGTAAACTACACACCCTTTTTAGGCCCACCTATGTAATGTTTGTTTTAGCATTGACATACAATATCACAATGCAATGTCATAAATGTCGTGCTTCAAAAAATAAACCAGAATGGGTAACGGAAATCATGAGGTAGGCCTTTCGAAGTAAATTTTTTTTTTAAATGTATATAGTAATGTATAACCCGTATCGCAAAATATTAAAAAAACTACTATGTACACTGTTAAAACGATGTGTAAAAAAATTCAACAACTTGTTGAATATTGTAAACAACAGCTGTTTAACATAATTGAACCATCCAACTGTTGTAAAAAAAACATTTAACAACCCCAGTTGTTTTTAAAGTTTGCACAACTGTTGTTTAAATTATTTCAACAACCGTTGTTTAAAATAAATTGTTGTTGAAGAAATTTTACAACGGTTGTCAAATATCTTCACCACTCCTGTTAAATTTTTATGTTAATATGATTACCTTACATACATAAACAATTGCAAAGCAATTGTATATTCAATTTCCTGACATCATAAAATAAACATAATGGAGGTTATAACAAAAGATAAAAGGAACTAAAACAGGCTCCGTTGCCCCCCCCCCCCATTTAGCCCAATGAAAAAAACCATCCCCACCAAAGCACTGATCACACCGTCACACACATACCTCAGACACCCATATCTGCTCATATTCATTTCAACCTAAAGAGTAATTAATTAACAATATAGAAAGTTGTCATATTCAACTAAAGAGAGGAGAAACACAAAACCTTGTAAGTGAACCCCTAATTTACCTTTTTTTTAATAGCAATTTTGTTTCATTCTTCTTCATAATCCAAAATATTTGTCTGTACTCTCCGTACAGGAGGAAGTACACCTTTTATTCTAAAATAATAAACAGTATGCTTTAAAACAAAATAATAGAGTTACAATATGTGACGCTATACGATCTAGCTGCCAATCCTACAAAATTTATTTTCCAATCAACATTCCGAATTTCAATCAAATCAAAATATTTAATTATATCTAGCCAAAACCTTTTTACGTATAAGCATTTACAAAATAAATGTTTGTCTCAATCTCATTTTTACAAAAAGAGCATAAATTATCACAAACAAATCCAAAATGAATGTTATTTTGTATAGAGTGCCCTATATATGCAATAATTTATTTTGAAATTCTCTCAACTTACCCCTCAAAACTGCGCTCTTTAATCTTAAAAATATATTCTTCAATACCATCATCAAAATTAGTATGTCTATCCCCAAAACACAAATTATATTCCTTTTGAAGATTTTAACTAAATATTCATACATAATATGTCTAGATTTTAAATCGATTAACTTTCCTTTATAATCTTGAAACTTTTAATCCAATTTCAAATGTTCGAATATCTACTTGAATATAGTCGCTCATAGCTTTACCATCTTTCCATTGAAGAGGCAATGCACCGAAAATGTCATAAATCTTTAATAATCCTTCACCTTTTATTTCCAAGCCTAAAAAGTGAGCAACAGATCTCAAACTACTATTCAACATTATATCAGTAACCCTACTTATACCTCGTTGTAATAAATCTTGATCAAAGATCATTCTATTTCTTAAGCACACAACGTCATGTCTATCATTAAAAACAATGGGATTCATCTTTTCATTTTCAAAGTGTCTACAATTTTCTATATCTTGCCAAACTTTCAAAATGTCTACATAGTAGGGCGGAACTTCTTTTAAATCCATCTTATGAATATCATAGTCACATGAAAACACAAACCTTCCTCCTACTGATCTACAACAATAATCAAAGTAAACCTTCTATCCTAAATGCTTATCCCCATACAAAAGACGTTTAAGCCACATTATTCGTTGAGTTGTTACAAACATTTCAAAATTATTCATTCTAAATCCTCCAAATTCATAATCTGATACAAAATGTTTATCTGTATTCGATCCTTACCATTCCACACAAAATCAATTAAGAGTTTATCAAGTTCCTCATCAACCCACCGAGGTACCGAAATTAAAGAACAAACAAAATTTAATTTTTAAACTGCATACGTTTTTAATAACTGAATTTTGCCCATCATTGTTAAATCCCTTTGCTTCCACCACCCTTATAAACGTTGTATCTTACTTAATACTTCTTTACACACACACACACACACACACACACACACACACACACACACACACACACACACACACACACACACACACACACACACAAACACACGCACACACGTACGGTCAAGCATTCGCGCTATATCACATACACCGTACACGCACGGTGATTTCGCGGTCGAAACTATCACGTGATTTAACACTTTTAAACAACCCTTTCAACGGCCGCTTTACACAACTCCTTCTTTCTACAACTAATCATGCTACACCTAAAGTTGTATAAAAGGATTCAAAAACCATTTTTACACAGCGTTTTTTTTTACACAGCGTTTTAACAGTGTAAAGGGGTCACATTTTGTTAAAGAAAATGGTTTCAATAATTCAGGTTCATGCAAAGTACCCTTGCGTTGCACACAAAAGGATGGACCTAAATTAGTAATTTTGATTGCTTACGATTTCCTTCTACCACGATAGAATCATTACTGATTAGTTTTTTTAATGAAGACAGACAGGTTTATCCGCTAACATTCGGTTTTACAATAACTGTTTAAATAATTTGTTTTCATGTCGGATACCTTTTTAATAGGTGTCATGTCAGTAATCATGGTAATATGTTTTGCCTTTCATCAGTGCATTTGATTAATTCCAGTTCATGTTGAAGAAGTGTGAACACACACAGATTCGAGGAAAGCAGCGGATTTCTGAAGGAGAGAGGAAGCGCGTTTCCATAGCATCGAAGGTACGTTTGATGCATGGTTACGTTACATCATTATTTCATGCCTTTATTGTTAAACATTTTATATTTGAATAGTAATAAGGTGTTGTCCAATATCGTCGGTTTTATGTTGAATGTTAAGGGGATGTTGGCGAAAAAAGGCTGTCCCAGGTGGAAATATTGAACGCGTCTCTTAAAAGAGAATAACGACAGCTTTACGACGAAAGGTTAGTGGATTTCGTGGCTTATTTTGCGATGTTTTACGACGGTCGTATAAACAAATGGGTGTCGTGCGACGAAAAATCTGTTCTTGCTTAAAATTTGGACTACCCTATTGTACGTCACGACAGATCCACGAAATTGTTGTCTTTCCAATGTCGCGATAACGAGATATGACAATTTACGACATTCACAGGACATTCGTAACAAAATGACCTTTTGTGAATGCCAAAGTGTGTATTTGTTCTTGCGACAGTCTCACGAAAATCGCACGCCATTTGTTAAATTGTCGTGAGTTAATCGCAAGAAGTTCGTACGACATGAACTACTTTGTTCGATGATCGTACGAAATTCGCATAATGCTCTCAAGTTTCTCCTAGATACTGCATTATTCAGTATCCATATCTGAAGAGGTTATATACTGTATAAGCTTATCTTGCTGTCCCTGTCGTTAAAGCATCTAACATTTCATTTTGACCATTTCCACGGCAATGTTTATATTGTACGAATTGGAACCACGAGAACAAACTTTGCATTTCGAGTGACATAAAATGTGTGTTTCATCGCAACCGAGGATTAACCAAGCAACAAATGTCGGATACATAGCTGTCTAGGTTGGAAGTGTTACGTGTTGTATTATAATGTGTTACCTAATCTTACGCTACTGTTTATTGACCGGCCTGGTGTTTGATCTACTATGGTCTCTTAAAAAAACGAAATGAATATATTTTGTGCATGATTCCTTTTGTTAAAAGATGTTCGCTGAGCCAAGATTGTTGTTTCTTGACGAGCCAACGACCGGCCTGGATTCCTACATGGCCGCCAAACTGGTCGAGAATTTGCAAAACCTAGCGGCTGTTGGATACACCATCATTTGCACCATTCACCAACCGTCTGCCGATGTCTTCAATCTGTTTGACCAGTAAGCTGATAGTATATACATATCATTGTGTGTGCGTTTGTTTGTTTTTATGTATGTTTGTTTATTGGTTGGTTCGTTAGTTTGTATAGTTTATTGTTATACCCTCCCGTGCCATAAGTATTGCAACATGATGAAATTCGTTACATTTTTGGTAAATGACTTTTCTATGTTGTAGCGGTGTTTTGTTCTAAATCATGGAATAGTCACCAACATTCCGGTACGAAAGGAAGATGCACATTGTTCACTTTCTCATTTAAGGCCACTGAGTCCCTCATGCACACACCATGGTTAGGACAGGCGATTTATCTAACGTGCAATGCCGATAGATCGTCGCCCTGAGGGAGGAGGGGGTTTCGGTGGCTCATATTGCTGAACGCTTTCGGGTATGCCGTCAAACGGTGTAGAGTGTGTAAATGACTAAATGCCATAGGGAAACAGACAATTCTGACAAGCGACCAAGACCTGGCAGAGGTAGAAAGACCACGCGTCTGGAAGATCGGTACCTCCTGCGTCAGGCTCGTATGACCCGATTTGAATCTGCACAAATTTTGGCCCGCATTTCCAGGAGGAAGATTCTCATATCTCTTGTCAATTGCCAGAGACGCATCAGGTGGGCCACCAGAGTGAGGGATTGGACGGTGGAAGACAATTGGAGTCACTTCGTCATTTCCGACGAGAGTAGGTTTTGCCTTTCTTCCAACGACGGAAGAGTGAGAGTCTGGCGTGAACCCAACACCTCATACGACCCAAGGAACCTGAACTACACTCAAAGGAATGCAGTTTCGGTCATGGGTTGGGGGTGTGTCGACATCTATGGAGTCGGCGATTTTGTTGTCGTGGACGGGAACATGGATAACGCCAAATATCGGGAGATTCTGGACTCTCACTTTTTTCCATCCATTAGGCCAAAAAACAAAAATTGTTGGATTGGAGTAACGGGCAACCCAAAATTAGGGTAGGTAGGTAGGTTTTTTTTTCAAGATTTGCACAAATACACAAAAACACACATATAACACACATATAACACATATCGCAATTAAAAACAAATTATAATAAAATATATTATTATTATTATTTTTTTTAATTTATTTAAAACAAAATAAATATAAAAAAATCAGAAAAAACCTTTAGGGTCGGCGGTTTTTTCAGGGTCGGGCGGGTTACGCCAATCCAACAATTTATTTTTCATGGCCTTAATAGTAACATCTTTGACGACGCGCAACACACGTTCATTTTCCAGAATGACAACGCACCGGCGCATAGGGCTGCCCAGATGGACCAACGCTATGACGGAAATGGCGTCAACGGGGTGCAGTGGCCGGCGCAATCGCTAGATGCTAACCCGATAGAGAATCCGTGGGATGACATCATGAGAGCCCTCACCAAGGATCGACCAACCACCAGGGAGGGTTTGATCCGCTCTATCTTTAGGGTCTGGGGCAGCATCACCCAAGAAAGACTGCATTGTCTCTGCGCGACTCTACCAAGGAGGATGCATGAGCACCATCATCAGAAGGCGCGGGTACCCAACAAAATACGAGAACTTCATGAACTTTACATGACAAATGACTATTGACATGTTAATAAAATGTGCCTGATAATGCCTAGGTCACAAATGATCCGGTGTCACGCTAAATTCGTACGCACTGCGAAATTCGTACGCAGTCGCAAATACGCATGCGCACCTGTGGGAAAATTGCCTGCAAAATTCGTTCCCATTCATGCCATTTGTAATAAAGCATGCAAAATCCCTCCTTGAGGCTCATTGCAGCACAAAGTGTTGTCAAAACCCGACGGTGGATTAAGAAAATCCATTCACGCCATTTAAACATTTGATAAAACATGTGTCAATTTGTTATTTGAATGAAATTGCGGCGTAATAATGGACAAGATTTTCGCAAGACACGCACCATATATAGGCATAACTGTCTAAGCGCATGCGCATTTGCGACTGGGTACGGATTTCGCAGGTCACGGATATAGCACCACACCGGGCGCCGTGCGATTTTTCTCCCTACGGCGGATTTTCTACGATTTTGGGAAATTGTGATATCGTACGATGTCTGTGGTATCTTAGAGTAGCAGTCACATAATTGCCGGGGCCCGTACGATGACTTTTGTCTTAACATAAAACATAAATCGCACGGCTCCCGTGAACACAATCTTAGTGCCCTTACGGGTGCCTTACGATGCTCTTACGGTGACTCGTTACGGCACCCGTACGATTTGAGTTGCCAAATATTCAGTCTCAAAATCGTACGATATTCGAAAAAAATGCTACGGTGTCCCTGCGGTGCTCGTGCGATGCTCTTACGACGTCTCAATGGGCTTACGGCAAGTAAAAATTCGTACGATGCATTAAACAAATTGTTGACATCGTACAGCGAGGAAAAATGCAACGGCGACCGCACGATAGCAACGGCATCCGTGCGGGCGCCGCAAGATTCCCGCAAGATTTCACCTTAAAGTGGCATCGTACGGGCGCCGTAGCCCAAATCGGAGCATTTGTGACCGTAGCATTATAAGATCTTAAATCATGTACTACAAATTCATTAAAACACCACTTATTTTCATGTCAACAATTAGTCCGTGGGCCAGAGGGGTCTACCGGTGACCCCCCCTATGATCCTCCGACTTGGGTGTCATTTTGTTCATTGATATGTCTAATGTTAGAAACAAAATTTTCCCAAGAAAAAAACTCATTTGCACTATGTTTTTTTACTACTGTTTGGGAGGTATGTAAAAATAGCACTTTTTCATTTTTTGCTGCATTTCTTAGGGTTGGTGAAAATAGAGATTGCATTAAATGCTCTCATTTCATAATGGCTAGGTCTGTATCAACTAAACTTTGCTGATACATATGTTTACATAAGCATAATACACAGACAAAGTTTCATGGTCAAAGTTGATTGGCTTCATATAATTATGACGTCATCAAATTTGTACATATGAAAATCATGGACTTTTCCTTGAACAAAACGGTCAAAAATACAATGTTCATTAGTACAGTTTATTTTTTTTCACCATGAAAATGATGATAATGAGCTGAAACTTATGTTGTCTATTTCTAAAAGTATATTAAGATCAGAAATGGTGTTATTCTTTGAATATAATGTACAAAAATGAATTTTTTGATTACGTAATCACCATGTGTCATATGAGTTTTAAGGCATTATGATGGCCATGTTGTGTAGGGCCCAAGTGAATACATATTGCTTCCTCTTTGATTTCTTTATTCGAGAACCAATCACTCTCATATTTAGCACGTATGTAAAACTAGTAGGGCTCTGTAGTTTGCAATAAGTAAAATTTCAAAACGTCATCATATGAGGGCTCTATTTACTACATTTTGATAAAAACATACAAAATCCTATACATTCGGATAAAAATTGTTTTTTTCTCGATCCGTCTGCTTTGTATCGACAACTTGATATTTTGTTTGAATTATTATGCAAATTTTCTTGTCCTAGAATGAAATTTAAGACTGTTAAGTGGTATATTATATGTTTTAGGCCCTAAATTAGGCATAACTCCATCTGAATGTTACCTTAAAAGTGGAATAGGGATTGCATTGCGCTACATACAAACAATTTCAGATTATTCATTTAATAGTAACCCTATGTATCTAGTCCTGAGTGAGATTTTCAATAGCATTTTTACTCCAATATCAAGTTAAGATGTTTGTTTGAATGTTTGGGAAAAATTCTATTTAGAAACTTGTTCTTCAATATTTGTATTATTCTTCTGTTTGGCATGACATTTCTTTTCAGAGAAGAGAACAAATTTAACACCTATTGTCTGCAGTTCATTATTTGATACCTACCCTGCAAAAATGACAGAAACGTCATTGTGATAACTAAATGAGTACACACACATGCATGCCTTCATGATTACCATGGTGACAGAAATTAAATGGTGATAAAATTAAAGTTAACGTCCACATTAAAATATGTTCTAGATCATGAAAAGCTGTCTAGCATTTAGAGGCACATGCATGGGAACGTATGTGTGTGTAGAACTGTTAACTCCTTTTGCAACATTTGCGCACTTATTTTGTTACCAAAACAACGTACTATGTCAATATTCATAATAAACGGGATACTAAGTACATTCCATTAACCACTGACACCTCACATATGATCTGCTAGCATGACGGCCTGTGAAAGCATAGCTGTGGCATTAGCTAATGTCAGTTAGATCCATCTTTCATGATTGTTTTTCTTCACTATGAATAAAGGTGATATATAATGTATATACATCAAATTTCATCATGGAACTTAAGCATTACACCGTCTGTCTCATATACTAGCTGTAGTGATGAGATACAATGTCAACATATCACCTTTACGCCAGGAAATTATGATAAAGAATGATACCAAAATTAAGCATCTACCTTCTAGCTGCGCCACATCTTTAAAGGGGTAGTTTAGTTTTGGTAGAGAGGGCGCTGCACATCGCAATTTTTTTGTGAGGTAATGAAAAACTGAGTGTCGAATTTGAGAGAACATGCAATTTTAATGGCAGAATAAACTTTATTTGGTCAAAATCGACCCAGAAACGGCTGAAATATCAATAAATATATCTGATCTTATAATTATTTGGGGCCCAAATAATTAGATGATTTTTTGAAAAAAATTAAAAATGCTTGCACTTTTTCAAAAATTGTCAAAAGCGTTTTTTAAATGGTTGTTGATGATCTCGCTATTTAATCATTATATCAACAAAACATCACATGCATAATTTTGGTTAAAAATGGTTGAAACCAATGCCTTTTAAAAAAAGCGCCCTCTTGTGTTTTAATGTCTCTTTTTGAATGATAACAGGCGTTTTACTTGGTCGTTTGTAATGTTGTATACCTTTCGAGCATGGTGGAGTTATAACTATTAGTTTATAATGTTACTGTGCAGGTTTTGGCTACTAAAGTTCAGCCTTACCAAAACTAAACTACCCCTTTAAGCTTTTGAAGCGCTTGATCCTAAACCAGCACCATGCAATCACAAAAGAGCACCCCAAACTTGGGCAGGCTGGCTCCTGACCAATCACGAGCCAAGTTACTAATTTGCCACAGTCAATAGAAGATATCTTAAAACCAACTGCTGCCAGATGCATATGAAACCGTAAGCTACTGGCTCATCCTTAACATGTAAATGAGGTTACAATTGATTTCACTTAACCAAACTGCTGAAAAAATTCTAATTTATGCTGAAGACTTTTAATTGTAGTCAAGAGCACAAGAACACAACACAGTAATTATCTCTGATATTAATATCACACTCACTACAATCCTAAACATACACCAACTAAATGAAAATCTTACCACGACAAAATTTACATTTAGATAATTGTGCGGGTCTGAACTGTACCATATGACCAGGGGTAATAATGCGCTTAGAGGCTGTTCTGCATTAGGCGCAGACTGCTATATAAGTGGCGCTATATAAGTGCGATTTATTATTATTATTATTATTATTATTATTATTATTATTATTATTATTATTATTATTATTATTATTATTATTATTATGTGTGGACAACTGTGTTGGGAGGACACTTTCCCTGGCGCGGAACGGCATCCGTCAGAACATGCAAGCTCCAGAAAAAGACCCATCAGCAACAAAGCGTTAAACAGACCACTTCTTTGCTACACCTTCAAGCTGTTCAAGCGACTAATTCTGACCCGCTTATGCGCAGTTGTAGAACCATCTCTGATGAAGGAGCAGGCAGGATTCCAGTCTGGGAAGTCTTTCACAAGACCTTACCCAACATATAGAAGATGGTTTCCAGTAAGTGTCTTAACTTGAGTTGTGTTTGTAGACCTCTTAACAGCTTATTCTGCTGTCAACCACCACAGGCTCTACACAAACTATTGAATGTTAACAACATGCACCCGACCAAAATGGTCAAGACCCTGATTGAAAACTTCTTGGTTGAGCTGTTTGGAAAGAAGAGTCGTTTGCGCAGGCAGAAGAATGGCCTCCCCAAGGAAGCATTCTGGCCCAACTCTGTTCAACATTCATGGGCGTAGATCTGTCATTGATACTTATTCATCGAGGGGGGGGGGGGGGGGGGGGGGGGAGGGAATGATCTATTGATTCATCCCTCCCTGATGAATATGTATTACCAACCTATCCTTGTACTACAAAGATAATCATCTGAAGTCTAATTCAACTAAATCTGAAATATGCGCCTTTCATCTGAAGAACATGCATGCAAACCAGAAATTGAAGATCACTTGGAATGGAACTAGACTGCGACACTGTGATAGTCCTCTCTACATATCTAGGGGTGACCTTAGATAGATCTTTCAAAAGTACAAGGCCTATATCACCAAGCTCAAGGGGAATGTAAGCTCCAGGAATGCCTTTCTTGGCATACTGAGCACATGCAACATGTCCTAGTGGAGTGCAATCCCGACAACAATCAGATCTACCGCTCTGGCTCTCTGTTATACTATGTTGCAGAGTATGCCTGCACAGATGTGGGAAAGCTCAGCACATGCAACGAAGAACACAAGCTTCCGTTATATCACATGATGTATGAGACGAACGAGGACTGATAACATATATCTGATCTCTGGCATCGCACCCCCTGAAATAAAGAGGGCTGCTGATAGCCAGAAGGAACGACTGAGACAAACAGAGGAGGAAGGACACCCACTGCATCCTTGGCCCACTAAGTCACGGTAAGCTTCCTTTCACGCGTGTCTTCAAGAGGCTCAAACTCTGGGAAGAGAGATTGAGCTTTAGGAGATGCCAGTAGTGTATGCCTATGGTGCCATCGAGAAACTGTCAGCAGGATTCAACCAACCCTTGATGACTTTGCGTAGCCTGAATAGGTTTTGGCAGGCGTAGGAAGATGCAAACCAACATGTTGAACTGGGGATATCTCGAAGGTGCAGCAGAATGCGAGTGCGGCCAAGCCCCTCAGATCATGGACCACCTTCTTGATTTTGATCTGGTACATTGAATGTGCACAATCAAAGATCTGACAGAGGCAAACGACGTAGCGCTCAGATTTTCCCGAAATTGGCAGGAATATGTGTGATGATACAAAAGGTGGGGGTAAAAAACAACAACAACCGATAATCTCCTTTGAAAACAAACAGTTTATCAATCTGCAGCAGAGAATGCCTTCACTGTACGGGTGCGGGAGAGATTCTATCACGTAGAAAGGGTAGACTTATCTCTAACAGTTGTCCATCGCCAAAAATTATCGAGGCATAGCTCTGAAAAACGGCCTTGTTTTGTTTTGATGAAAAGAGACTTATAGCAGCGGCGATTGGCCTTTTCAAAATGAAAATGGGAACCTTCGGAGCGTCGATCTGCCTTTTTAAAATGAAAGACGGGACCCTTAGGAGCGGCTGGATCGGCTGTAAATCAGGGGTCTTTGAAGCGATACATACCCGTATTGCAAATACTTTAAACACGAGTACCCCCCCCCCCCCCCCCCCTTGGGGTCATTGATGACGATGGTTGACCATGGATTATTGCCGTTTGTTATCGACATGCCACATTGATCTTCGTAGCTTATTTTATGCCATGGATATCTCCTAAGGAAAATGCATTTAAAAGGAAAAAAAAGTTCAAGACAGAAATGTGTCGTCCATCCTCCGTTGTTATAAAGCATGTATGCTCTGCTACCATTTCCCTCACAGTGGATAAAACAGCGAATCGATATCAACAATGTTGCCATAGTGGCTTTTCAGGCCGTGATCCTTCCAGATCATTTAGGGTTCTCAGGAAGGCCAAATTATATTGAAGGGTTACAACTTTATCTTTACCATTTCTATGTGTCAATGACTAATGGAATGTCTCCACTTAATTGCTCTACATAAACTTTGATGTAAAATCATGTTTGATGAATATGAATATGAATAGTATGCTTCATCTTTATTAAAGAAAAAGAGTTGCAGAAAATACAAAACAATGCTGTACACACAGACTTCCCCTGTGCATATAGGTTTTGTAAACTCTCTGTTACCCTGGTACCCCCCAAACTTATAATGTTCATCCTTGTTAATGAGACGTACTATGCTGTTCCCTTTTCTAAAAAGGGTGGTCCAAGCAAAAGAGTAATATAATTAATGTTTTTCTGTTTAAATCTCACTAGATGTATAATAGCTATTTTGTGTTTATTATGTTTATTTTGATATTCGTAAATGTATTCAGATAGAAACAACATACTCGGTGCTAGATTAACAGGGCTGAACAAATACATAAAAACATACGGTATGTATCGCAATGTACTTCTTATTTCACTTTCAAGGTCACATTCAGACAGTTATAAATATTTCCTTGGAAGTATGAACTTGCATAAACTTGCATACTGTACTAATGAAACAAAATCGAGTTGTCAACACAAAACCATCAGTTTAAGAAAAAAACTCATAATTGAGGAGGGATCAAATAATGAACTGTGATGCCAAAAAGAATAATACAAAATATTGAAAAACAAATTTATGGCAAGATGCCCCTAAACATTTTGCTTTAATTTGATTCGTAATAGATATGCTATCGAAAATCTCACTCGGGACTAGATTAATAGAGTTAGGATTAAATAAACAATCAAAATAGTTTGTATGTAGCGCACTGTATTTCCTATTCCACTTTTTAAGTAACATTTAGACGTAATTATGCCTGATTTATGCCCTAAAAAATATAAGATACAACACAATAGTCTTTAATTTCATTCTAGGAAAAGTAAATTTGCATAATAATGCAAACTAAAAATCAAGTTGTCTATAAAAATAGACAAATAGAGAAAAAGGCCTCATTATATCGGAATCTATGGGATTTTGTATGTTTTTATCAAATTTTAGTAAATAGCGCCCTCATTATGATGACCCTTTGAAATTCTAATTATTGCAAACTAAAGAGCCCTACTAGTTTTACATATGTGCCAAATATGAGAGTGATTAGTCCTCAAATAAAGAAATCAAAGAGGAAGCAATATGTACCGACTTGGGCCCTACTCAACATGGCCCTCATATGCCTTAAAACTGCATATGACGCATGGTGATTACGTAATAAAATGTAATTTTTGTACATTATATTCAGGATAACACCATTTCTGATCTTAATATACTTTCAGAAATATACAACATAAGTTTCAGCTCATTATCATAATGTTCACAGTGAAAAATTAAACTGTACTAATGAACATTGTTTTTTTGACCGTTTTTTTTTTCAAGGAAATTCCCATGATTTTTTTTTTGTTTTACTATTAAATGAATAATCTGAAATTGTTTGTATGTAGCGCAATGCAATCCCTATTCCACTTTTAAGGTAACATTCAGACGGAGTTATGCCTAATTTAGGGCCTAAAACATATAATATACCACATAACAGTCTTAAATTTCATTCTAGGAAAAGAAAATTTGCATAATAATTCAAACAAAATATCAAGTTGTCGATACAAAGCAGACGGATCGAGAAAAAAAAAAAATTTATCCGAATTTATAGGATTTTGTATGTTTTTATCAAAATGTAGTAAATAGCGCCCTCATATGATGACCTTTTGAAATTTTACTTATTGCAAACTATAGAGCCCTACTAGTTTTACATACGTGCTAAATATGAGAGTGATTGGTTCTCGAATAAAGAAATCAAAGAGGAAGCAATATGTATTCACTTGGGCCCTACACAACATGGCCATCATAATGCCTTAAAACTCATATGACGCATGGTGATTACGTAATCAAAAATGTCACATTTGTACATTATATTCAAAGAATAACACCATTTCTGATCTTAATATACTTTTAGAAATAGACAACATAAGTTTCAGCTCATTATCATCATTTTCATGGTGAAAAAAATAAACTGTACTAATGAACATTGTTTTTTTGACCGTTTTGTTCAAGGAAAAGTCCATGATTTTTCATATGCAAAATTGATGACGTCATAATTATATGAAGCCAATCAACTTTGACCATGAAACTTTGTCTGTGTATTATGCTTATGTATCAGGGCCATTCTTGGTCACGTGTGTGACCCAAAAGATAACAAATTTTGAAATGGGATGCTTATATTTCAGTAAGTATGAGACTATAATGATTTTTACTTCATATGTGACTTGAATATGTTGTAGTCTTTCAAACTTAACACAAAAGATTTTATAAGGATTACGTAACTCAATGTCAGAGGTCAAATGGCATGGGTCACGTGTGTGACTTCGCACGGAGCGCTTTTTTCATAACTAAATTTCATTTGGAAAATTCTTTAAAATATGAATAGCTATAATGTTCATCTTATTACCAGAGAAGTACTATACATTTGTAAGTACAACAATAGCAATGAATGAGAATTATATCAAGCCGTTGTTTTTTATAGTACTTAATTATGTGGCAACGTCTGGTCACGTGTGTGACATTTTGGGGTGGTCACGTGTGTGACATGTACAATATGAATGGAAAAATTGTAATTTTATAATATCGGGTTTAGAAAAGAATGAAAGGTTGAATTTTTACAAAGTTGGTATTAACCTGTACAGGAAAGTGAGAAGAATGAGCTTGCTAATTATCCTTTTGATATCTTGATTATTTTCTGAATTATGATTATTAGAAAAATATTGAAATATGTAAATTTATGCAAATGAGTAAAAAAGTTTCATTTTAAACTTCAAATCATGTATTTCATGAAACTTTACACATGGATCATTCCAAAAATGGAACAAAACTACAGAAAAATAAAATTGCAATTTTTCCGAAAAAGTTTCACTTTTCAAAGAATGGCCCATCAGCAAAGTTTAGTCGATACAGACCTAGCCATTATGAAATGAGAGCATTTATTGCAATCTCTATTTTTACCAACCCTAAGAAATGCAGCAACAAATGAAAAAGTGCTATTTTTACATACCTCCCAAAAAGTAGTAAAAAAACATAGTGCAAATGAGTTTTTTTCTTGGGAACATTTTGTTTCTAACATTAGACATATCAATGAACAAAATGACACCCAAGTCGGAGGATCATAGGGGGGGGGGGGGGGGGGGGTCACCGGTAGACCCCTCTGGCCCACGGACTAAATTGCCTCCTGTGTAATGCATGTGTCTATGTTGCAATACTTTTGGCACGGGAGGGTAAGTTGGTCCCTTTGTTGTATGTTTGTTTGTTTGACAATTATATATTTTGTTTATGGAATAGATGAAATGTAGGAGTATGAATGAGACACAAGCAAAACATAACGAAGACAAAACAGATAAAGCGCTTTATCTATCACAAACCATTCTAATGCTTAGGTCACAAATGTCCGTATACAATTTTCGAAGCCGAGACCTAGTACCTTCAACATTTTCGATACCGATACCAGGATTCTTCAAATATTTCGAGGCCGAGACAGGGATCCTTTTATATTTTTGAGGCCGAGACCAGTGGTAATGATGGTCGAGACCGCTTAAAATGTGATCTCGAGACCAGCAACAATAGTAAGGGGGGGGGGGGGATTCAACCCCCCCCCCCCCCCCCAAACAAAAAAACAAACAAAAACAGTATAGGGTACGCCTATGAGTTCAGTAATCCAAAAATAACCAAAAATATGTTACCTGCGCTTCAATTCAACTGCATGAACGCTGTGTGCAAAAGCTGCAGCCACATGACCGTCGTTTGTGCGTGAGGCTACAGGTACTCAGCCAGGCGGAGACGAGTGAACAGGCGGCGACATTTTGACCCAATCTCAGCGGCGCGCATGGAACCTTAAACTGATATTTCTTCATTTACCGATACTAAAATTCAAATGTTGCCACACAATTCAGTCCTTGTTTATACTATTTAAACAATATTGGTCAATGCTTATTAGTTTGGCCAATATAGATGTTTTTTGGTGACTTTCCAAAATAATGCTTATGTTTGATCTGAAGATTATTATTGCTAAATTTAGTGTTCCTTTTCAAATCCCTTTCCAAAAATTGGGTCCTCCTGTTACAGGCTCTGTCTACTAGCTGAGGGTCAGATAGCATACATTGGTCCGCGTGATCAGAGTCTCTCGTATTTCGATGACATGGGGTTCCAATGTCCAGACCACATTGCGCCTCCGGACTATTTCATCCATCTACTAGCCATAGTACACGGTCGAGAAAGAGCTTGTGTGAGACGCGTCAATGTAAGTCTGTGTATATTCATCTTCTTTTTTACGCTGAATAATACATGTGCGCATTTGCACTATTTACCCTTATAGCTCTGCAACGCATTAAGATGTCTCCCTGTCGCTTCGCGACCCTTTTTATCGTCTTGCGCATCTTTTAAAACTTTCGAAAATCGGACCTACTGTTAAGAAAATAGCTTATTTGGATGATCTGCGTACAACACATACTCATGGAAATGTCCCCTTTTCTTTATAGAAATAAAACATTGGGTATTTAGTATTGTTTTAATTTAAGATGTTTGTTTCGGGGCTCAACAAATATGGATACTAGTAAGAAGAAAAAAACAGCAACAATGAAATACTTAAGTTAAAAAAAACTAAAAGCATATATAAGTATCCAAATAATAACATACGTAAAATTAGCTTGCTCTTTCATTTTTGTTGATGCATTATTATTCCAAATGGTATACATTTTTGTCCTCATTCCCTTTCTTTCTTCATTTCCTCCCTCCTTCGATTATAAGCACGATATCGGTCTTCTGCATTCTCCCGCATTCTATTATTTCCGAAATCATCATATATCATTATATCATTATATAAAGGTATTCGCCAATTTTGGAATTGAAATTAATTATGTTATATTACTTAACGTTTACATTATTATGTATTTTATTATGTTATATTACTAACGTTTACAATATTATGCCAAAATGATTTTATTGTTATTTGTGTTGATTGATTGTTAATGTTAGAAAATGCAGAAAAAAACTGAAACTGAAAATATGTAGTCGAAGGCAATGTTCAATTATCCAAATTGTGATTTTAGATAAACTTCTTTGCCAAAATTACCATGTTTGTTAATGATTGAAGTTGTCCTCCCAAAATGAAATTACCATAGTAATAATACTTGACATGCGTACAGACCTCTCGGCCTGTCCGCAGAAAGACGTCAAATAGCCCGGCCTTTTAGTGATAATGGTGCAGTTCGTTGTAACAAAAAGGGATGCACTTTTACACTTCTATAATATAGGGATGTAAGTTTGTAATTTGTATGTACCTCGATTTTGTTATTTTCCTCCATTTCTTTTCAGTCGTTGGCAGGGAAATTCAAGAAGACTCGCCACTGGGAGAATACTAATCAACAGCTTGCTATGGAACTGAACAGGCATGCAGTCATAGAGGTATTGCCATACAATAAACACAAGGTTTAACCCTATAAAGCCCAAGCTATTTTGTCGTTGACATGCCCAATTAGGGGGGGGGGGGGGCGCACATGGTGCCTCCTCAACAATGTTTGTTTTATTAGAGGTTAAATAATGATATTAACTCATTAAAAATGATTATCAATTTGTTTCCAAACAAAACATATTCAATATCAATTTTTTGTTAATTCAATTCAATACAATCACAGTACTTTTACAATAGTAAAAACACTTTTTCAACTAGTCCCGCAAACTACTCATTAAAGACATAAATGTATTGTTATCATGTTCGTTTTGAAAAAGGGAAATATCAAAATATATATTTCTTAATTTTCACTTTCTTCAGGATTTTCTTGCAGCCGATGAGGAGACCGGGTATGTAATCATACAATTCAAGTTGTTACTTTTCTGAGGCATGTCATCATCATAATAAAGATTTAAATTGAACCAGTAACGGCAGCGACAGAGCGTTGTTCATCTCTGCCATCACACTTAATACATTCAAGTTTCAACTTCTTAAATAACCGTCGCCTTGTTTAATACCCGATATTAAACACAATGTTAGCTATTTTCCATCCGGGCAGTCAAATAAAAAGCAACGGGTATCAAGGATACATTTTATCTACAGGAAATTGTAACATTTAATATGTGATCCGATTGTAATTTTGGTTTCTGTTTTCTGGAGAGCATTTAATTTTGGGTACCGCCTATAGTCCGTGGGCCAGAGGGGTCTACCGGTGACCCCCCCTATGATCCTCCGACTTGGGTGTCATTTTGTTCATTGATATGTCTAATGTTAGAAACAAAATGTTCCCAAGAAAGAAACTCATTTGCACTATGTTTTTTTACTACTGGTTGGGAGGTATGTAAAAATAGCACTTTTTCATTTTTTGCTGCATTTCTTAGGGTTGGTGAAAATAGAGATTGCATTAAATGCTCTCATTTCATAATGGCTAAGTCTGTATCAACTAAACTTTGCTGATACATATGTTTACATAAGCATAATACACAGACAAAGTTTTATGGTCAAAGTTGATTGGCTTCATATAATTATGACGTCATCAAATTTGTACATATGAAAATCATGGACTTTTCCTTGAACAAAACGGTCAAAAATACAATGTTCATTAGTACAGTTTATTTTTTTTCACCATGAAAATGATAATAATGAGCTGAAACTTATGTTGTCTATTTCTAAAAGTATATTAAGATCAGAAATGGTGTTATTCTTTGAATATAATGTACAAAAATGAATTTTTTGATTACGTAATCACCATGCGTCATATGAGTTTTAAGGCATTATGATGGCCATGTTGTGTAGGGCCCAAGTGAATACATATTGCTTCCTCTTTGATTTCTTTATTCGAGAACCAATCACTCTCATATTTAGCACGTATGTAAAACTAGTAGGGCTCTATAGTTTGCAATAAGTAAAATTTCAAAACGTCATCATATGAGGGCGCTATTTACTACATTTTGATAAAAACATACAAAATCCTATACATTCGGATAAAAATTGTTTTTTTCTCGATCCGTCTGCTTTGTATCGACAACTTGATATTTTGTTTGAATTATTATGCAAATTTTCTTGTCCTAGAATGAAATTTAAGACTGTTAAGTGGTATATTATATGTTTTAGGCCCTAAATTAGGCATAACTCCATCTGAATGTTACCTTAAAAGTGGAATAGGGATTGCATTGCGCTACATACAAACAATTTCAGATAATTCATTTAATAGTAACCCTATGTATCTAGACCTGAGTGAGATTTTCAATAGCATTTTTACTCCAATATCAAGTTAAGATAAAATGTTTGGGAAAAATTCTATTTAGAAACTTGTTCTTCAATATTTGTATTATTCTTCTGTTTGGCATGACATTTCTTTTCAGAGAAGAGAACAAAATTAACACCTATTGTCTGCAGTTCATTATTTGATACCTACCCTGCAAAAATGACAGAAACGTCATGTGATAACTAAATGAGTACACACACATGCATGCCTTCATGATTACCATGGTGACAGAAATTAAATGGTGATAAAATTAAAGTTAACGTCCACATTAAAATATGTTCTAGATCATGAAAAGCTGTCTAGCATTTAGAGGCACATGCATGGGAACGTATGTGTGTGTAGAACTGTTAACTCCTTTTGCAACATTTGCGCACTTATTTTGTTACCAAAAAAACGTACTATGTCAATATTCATAATAAACGGAATACTAAGTACATTCCATTAACCCCTGACACCTCACATATGATCTGCTAGCATGACGGCCTGTGAAAGCATAGCTGTGGCATTAGCTAATGTCAGTTAGATTCCATCTTTAATGATTGTTTTTCTTCACTATGAATAAAGGTGACATATAATGTATATACATCAAATTTCATCATGGAACTTAAGCATTACACCGTCTGTCTCATATACTAGCTGTAGTGATGAGATATAATGCCAACATTATCACCTTTACGCCAGGAAATTATGATTAAGAATTATACCAAAATTAAGCATCTACCTTCTAGCTGCGCCACATCTTTAAGCTTTTGAAGCGCTTGATCCTAAACCAGCACCATGCAATCACAAAAGAGCACCCCAAACGTGGGCAGTCTGGCTCCTGACCAATCACGAGCCAAGTTACTAATTTGCCACAGTCAATAGAAGATATCTTAAAACCAACTGCTGCCAGATGCATATGAAACCGTAAGCTACTGGCTCATCCTTAACATGTAAATGAGGTTACAATTGATTTCACTTAAAGGGATAGTTGATTTCTGGTAAGGAGAGTACAGTTTTAGTGAAACTGAATTTTAGTAACCAAAACCTGCATCATTACATTACAAACTAATAGTTATAACTAAAAAGGAACACAAAATTACAAATGACGTAGTAAAGATCATGTTATCATTCAAAAAGAGCCGTTAAAACGTAAGAGGGCGCTCTCTAAACACTCATCGGTTTCAACCATTTTGAATAAAATATTGTGCATGTGATGCTTTGTTGAAATAGTGATTAGATAGAGAAATAACCAACAACTATTTAAATACCTATTTTGTAACTTTTTGAAAAGAGGAAGCATTTTTTTGAATTTTTAACGGCTGGTTCAAAATTCTCTAATAAACCCGGGGCCCCGGGTTTATTACAAATTGTTATATTTATGGATATTTCAGCCGTTTCTGAACCGATTTTGATCAAACAAAGATGATTTTGTTGTTTAAATATTATGCTCTTTCAAATTTTACACTCAGTTTTTCATTACCTCACAAACCAATTAAGTAGTCTAGCGCCCTCTCTACCAACACTCAACTTTCCCTTTAACCAAACTGCTGAAAAATTAAAATTTATGCTGAAGACTTTTGAATTGTAGTCAAGAGCACAAGAACACAACACAGTAATTATCTCTGATATTAATATCGCACTCACTACAATCCTAAACATACACCAACTAAATGAAAATCTTACCACGACAAAATTTACATTTAGATAATTGTGCGGGTCTGAACTGTACCATATGACCAGGGGTAATAATGCGCTTAGAGGCTGTTCTGCATTAGGCGCAGACTGCTATATAAGTGGCGCTATATAAGTGCGATTTATTATTATTATTATTATTATTATTATTATTATGTGTGGACAACTGTGTTGGGAGGACACTTTCCCTGGCGCGGAACGGCATCCATCAGAACATGCAAGCTCCATAAAAAGACCCATCAGCAACAAAGCGTTAAACAGACCACTTCTTTGCTACACCTTCAAGCTGTTCAAGCGACTAATTCTGACCCGCTTATGTGCAGTTGTAGAACCATCTCTGATGAATGAGCAGGCAGGATTCTGGTCTGGGAAGTCTTACACAAGACAACTGCTTAACCTTACCCACCATATAGAAGATGGTTTCCAGTAAGTGTCTTAACTTGAGTTTTGTTTGTAGACCTCTTAACAGCTTATTTTGCTGTCAACCACCACAGGCTCTACGCAAACTATTGAATGTTAACAACATGCACCCGACCAAAATGGTCAAGACCCTGATTGAAAACTTCTTGGTTGAGCTGTTTGGAAAGAAGAGTCGTTGGCGCAGGCAGAAGAATGGCCTCCCCAAGGAAGCATTCTGGCCCAACTCTGTTCAACATTCATGGGCGTAGATCTGTCATTGATACTTATTCATCGAGGGAGGGGGGGGGGAGGGGGGGGGTTATCTATTGATTCATCCCTCCCTGATGAATATGTATTACGTAAGTATCTACGCCCATGTCAACATTTATGTTAACGATCAACCTATATCTACCCTGAGACCAGGAGTTTCATCTGTGCAGACGACCTGTGTATCACCACCCAAAGTGATGACTTCCCTAAGGCAGAAGCCATCTTGTATGAGGGACTTACCAACCTATCCTTGTACTACAAAGATAATCATCTGAAGTCTAATTCAACTAAATCTGAAATATGCGCCTTTCATCTGAAGAACATGCATGCAAACCAGAAACTGAAGATCACTTGGAATGGAACTAGACTGGGACACTGTGATAGTCCTCTCTACATATCTAGGGGTGACCTAAGATAGATCTTTCAAAAGTACAAGGCCTATATCACCAAGCTCAAGGGGAATGTCAGCTCCAGGAATGCCTTTCTTGGCAAACTGAGCACATGCAACATGTCCTAGTGGAGTGCAATCCCGACAACAATCAGATCTACGCTCCGGCTCTCTGTTATACTATGTTGCAGAGTATGCCTGCACAGATGTGGGAAAGCTCAGCACATGCAACGAAGAACACAAGCTTCCGTTATATCACATGATGTATGAGACGAACGAGGACTGATAACATATATCTGATCTCTGGCATCGCACCCCCTGAAATAAAGAGGGCTGCTGATAGCCAGAAGGAACGACTGAGACAAACAGAGGACGAAGGACACCCACTGCATTACCACCCACTGCATCCTTGGCCCACTAAGTCACGGAAAGCTTCCTTTCACGCGTGTCTTCAAGAGGCTCAAACTCTGGGAAGAGAGATTGAGCTTTAGGAGATGCCAGTAGTGTATGCCTATGGTGCCATCGAGAAACTGTCAGCAGGATTCAACCAACCCTTGATGACTTTGCGTAGCCTGAATAGGTTTTGGCAGGCGTAGGAAGATGCAAACCAACATGTTGAACTGGGGATATCTCGAAGGTGCAGCAGAATGCGAGTGCGGCCAAGCCCCTCAGATCATGGACCACCTGCTTAATTTTGATCTGGTACATTGAATGTGCACAATCAAAGATCTGACAGAGGCAAACGACGTAGCGTTCAGATTTTCCCGACATTGGCAGGAATGTGTGTGATGATACAAAAGGTGGGGGTAAAAAACAACAACAACCAATAATCTCCTTTGAAAAAAAAACAGTTTATCAATCTGCAGCAGAGAATGCCTTCACTGTACGGGTGCGGGAGAGATTCTATCACGTAGAAAGGGTAGACTTATCTCTAACTGTTGTCCATCGCCAAAAATGATCGAGGCATAGCTCTGAAAAACGGCCTTGTTTTGTTTTGATGAAAAGAGACTTATAGCAGCGGCGATTGGCCTTTTCAAAATGAAAATGGGAACCTTCGGAGCGTCGATCTGCCCTTTTTAAAATGAAAGACGGGACCCTTAGGAGCGGCTGGATCGGCTGTAAAACAGGGGTCTTTGAAGCGACACATACCCGTATTGCAAATACTGTAAACACGAGTACCCCCCCCCCCTCCCCACACCCCCTTGGGGTCATTGATGACGATGGTTGACCATGGTTTATTGCCGTTTGTTATCGACATGCCACATTGATCTTCGTAGCTTATTTTATGCCATGGATATCTCCTAAGGAAAATGCATTTAAAAGGAAAAAAAGTTCAAGACAGAAATGTGTCGTCCATCCTCCGTTGTTATAAAGCATGTATGCTCTGCCACCGTTTCCCTCACAGTGGATAAAACAGCGAATCGATATCAACAATGTTGCCATAGTGGCTTTTCAGGCCGTGATCCTTCCAGATCATTTAGGGTTCTCAGGAAGGCCAAATTATATTGAACGGTTACAACTTTATCTTTACCATTTCTATGTGTCAATGACTAATGGAATGTCTCCACTTAATTGCTCTACATAAACTTTGATGACAAATCATGTTTGATGAATATGAATATGAATAGCATGCTTCATCTTTATTAAAGAAAAGGAGTTGCAGAAAATACAAAACAATGCTGTACACACAGACTTCCCCTGTGCATATAGGTTTTGTAAACTCTATGTTACCCTGGTACCCCCCAAACTTATAATGTTCATCCTTGTTAATGAGACGTACTATGCTGTTCCCTTTTCTAAAAAGGGTGGTCCAAGCCAAAAAGTAATATAATTAATGTTTTTCTGTTTAAATCTCACTAGATGTATAATAGCTATTTTGTGTTTATTATGTTTATTTTGATATTCGTAAATGTATTCAGATAGAAACAACATACTCAGTGCTAGATTAACAGGGCTGAACAAATACATAAAAACATATGTATCGCAATGTATTTCTTATTTCACTTTCAAGGTCACATTCAAACAGTTATAAACTATTATACATATATATCCTTGGAAGTATGAACTTGCATAAACTTGCATACTGTACTAATGAAACAAAATCGAGTTGTCAACACAAAACCATCAGTTTAAGACAAAAACTCAGAATTGAGGACGGATCAAATAATGAACTGTCAACGAGACGTTTTCATTTGTTCGCTTCTCTGAAAAAAAGTGATGCCAAAAAGAATAATACAAAATATTGAAAAACAAATTTATGGCAAGATGCCCCTAACATTTTGCTATAATTTGATTCGTAATAGATATGCTATCGAAAATCTCACTCGGGACTAGAATAATAGAGTTAGGATTAAATAAACAATCAAAATAGTTTGTATGTAGCGCACTGTATTTCCTATTCCACTTTTTAAGTAACATTTAGACGTAATTATGCCTGATTTATGCGCTAAAACATATAAGATACAACACAATAGTCTTTAATTTCATTCTAGGAAAAGTAAATTTGCATAATAATGCAAACTAAAAATCAAGTTGTCTATAAAAATAGACAAATAGAGAAAAAGGCCTCATTATATCGGAATCTATGGGATTTTGTATGTTTTTATCAAATTTTAGTTAATAGCGCCCTCATAATGATGACCCTTTGAAATTCTAATTATTGCAAATTAAAGAGCCCTACTAGTTTTACATATGTGCCAAATATGAGAGTGATTAGTCCTCAAATAAAGAAATCAAAGAGGAAGCAATATGTACTGACTTGGGCCCTACTCAACATGGCCATCATATGCCTTAAAACTGCATATGACGCATGGTCATTACGTAATAAAAACGTAATTTTTGTACATTATATTCAGGATAACACCATTTCTGATCTTAATATACTTTCAGAAATATACAACATAAGTTTCAGCTCATTATCATAATGTTCACAGTGAAAAATTTAACTGTACTAATGAACATTGTTTTTTTGACCGTTTTTTTTCAAGGAAATTCCCATGATTTTTTTTTGTTTTACTATTAAATGAATAATCTGAAATTGTTTGTATGTAGCGCAATGCAATCCCTATTCCACTTTTAAGGTAACATTCTTACGGAGTTATGCCTAATGTAGGGCCTAAAACATATAATATACCACATAACAGTCTTAAATTTCATTCTATGAAAAGAGAATTTGCATAATAATTCAAACAAAATATCAAGTTGGTGATACAAAGCAGACGGATCGAGAAAAAAAAATTATCCGAATTTATAGGATTTTGTATGTTTTTATCAAAATTTAGTAAATAGTGCCCTCATATGATGACCTTTTGAAATTTTACTTATTGCAAACTATAGAGCCCTACTAGTTTTACATACGTGCTAAATATGAGAGTGATTGGTTCTCGAATAAAGAAATCAAAGAGGAAGCAATATGTATTCACTTGGGCCCTACACAACATGGCCATCATAATGCCTTAAAACTCATATGACGCATGGTGATTACGTAATCAAAAATTTCATTTTTGTACATTATATTCAAAGAATAACACCATTTCTGATCTTAATATACTTTTAGAAATAGACAACATAAGTTTCAGCTCATTATCATCATTTTCATGGTGAAAAAAATAAACTGTACTAATGAACATTGTATTTTTGACCGTTTTGTTCAAAGAAAAGTCCATGATTTTTCATATGCAAATTTGATGACGTCATAATTATAAGAAGCCAATCAACTTTGACCATGAAACGTTGTCTGTGTATTATGCTTATGTAAACATATGTATCAGCAAAGTTTAGTTGATACAGACCTAGCCATTATGAAATGAGAGCATTTAATACAATCTCTATTTTCAACAACCCTAAGAAATGCAGCAAAAAATGAAAAAGTGCTATTTTTACATACCTCCCAAAAAGTAGTAAAAAAACATAGTGCAAATGAGTTTTTTTCTTGGGAACATTTTGTTTCTAACATTAGACATATCAATGAACAAAATGACACCCAAGTCGGAGGATCATAGGGGGGGTCACCGGTAGACCCCTCTGGCCCACGGACTACTATATTGGGCCCCGCTGGCTGTCTGCTCGAGCTACGGTAGTACATACCCGTACATAAGGACCACATTGTCATTACTGAAATGCAATTGCAAACATGACATTGGCAACATGAAACCGGCAACATTTGACCTTCCAGAAAAAGAACAACGATTCATTAATTAATGTTTATTACAGTACATTATCATTCGGATAATAACACATACATGTAGTATCATATTGCTTACTATAAACGATACTTGCTTTACTAACACCAGATATCAGGCTAGTTGTTTTATGTGGTGTATGTGTTTTTAATGTATAGGGTGTGCCACAACTAATGTCCCTCCGTATAATGTTATTGAGTTCTTGTATATTTTGTAATAGAAAATGAAATGTTTTATTTAACAATTGTTGTCCCCATTTGTTTTAAAGACTCTGCAAACTATATCTCTACTTATTTGCATGTTTGCGACAGTCATTTTTGTTTTCCGACCACGCTCTCTTCACAAAATTCCCAAGTCGAACTTAAAACTAAGATGGACTTAGACATAATGGAAAGCCATTAGTTTCTTGGTTAAATTGATAAACAAGTTCTTTAAACGGGTCTAAAATTATGTTTAAAAATCATGTTATTATCTTTTATCACCCTGTTTATCAAAGGGACATCAAGTTATTGATGTCTATTTTTAAAAGAATGTTTCAAATATTCCCATTTTGGTCTGTTGACTATGTCTCACTTCGAAGCTACAGATGGCTTTCCATAATTGTTAAGTCCAACTTAGTTTTAGGTTCAACTTGAGATCTTTGTGAAACACCTCCCAGGTACCAGGCTAGCTGGTTCAAGCAGTTTATACTGGTGATGATCCGTGGCTTCCTGTACGTCACCCGGGATCCAGTATTGTTCGGGAATAGGGTAGCGTTCACCGTTGTAAGTATGAAGCGCAGACGTTTTTTCCAGAATGAAGAGGATCATTTCCTACAAATATCTATAATTAAGAATTTGTATTTAAATAGTTTATGGCAAATATAAATGTGTCTTATTCATATGATAGTAGCGTCTTGATGAGTTGATACGATGACTAATGTACATTACAGATAACGCACAAAATGGTGATCTTGTAGTTACACATTAACATATATAAAGGTGCAAATTAAACTCTGCTACAATAGCTGCAGCACCCTTAAAGGGATCTAGTAACTTTGTTGTGCAAAAGGTGATGAGTATTTAAACAAATGTGTATTGGTGTGATCTAATATGTCCACAAAGTAATGTGTGATCATTTCAATTTAATTGGATGTTTTTGGCCGAGAAACAAGCAAAAATGTAAAGTGATATTAACATACTCCCCGCACTTACTTTTTACACGGCTTAAATTATTCTGTAGACAGTTTAACATCTGAGAACTTGCATCGTAAATATCTTTTGAACGAAATAGAAATTTGAAAAAACCGAAACATGTCCCGTGGTTGCATTATTAATATGCATTTGACAAGGTATGAGAGAACCACTAGAGTTCCAAATAAGTTTTGATGATTTGGACAATGTTACTTAAAGGGTGCAATGATGCACCCAAGAGTAGGCTCTGCACCATATTGGGTGAACACATGCACCTTACCCACTTCGTAGTTTTTTTTTCGGCCCGCGCGAGCAACTCTATGCGTTTACTGTGGGCCGTAGCGTACGGACTCGTACACAATCAATACACAGTATTAACACACGTACGCTCGCATAATTTTCTTGCTTACAATATTTTCGCCGGCGACAGATACACATGGCAGGGCGCTGTCTACGATCTGAGATTGATAGCTTACTTTAGTGCTGATACCATTGAAATACACCACAGTGGTGTATTTCAATGGCTGAAAATAAACACGTAATATCAACTAGAACCTAATTCAACATGCCACTACCCTATTT
>JBAMJV010006410.1:0-36112 GCA_037951105.1 Echinarachnius parma | reverse complement strand
GAATGTCTATGTTTGATGGGCTCTCTGATGAGAGGTGTAAGGTGTACTGCCTCTCGCCTTTTATCTTGTGTTTCCCGCTTTCATCACAATCATCACACCAATCTAACGCAACCGCCACTGTCTTCCTATCATATTTCATATCATTTCTACAAAATCCCCCTCCTTACTTGCAAGGCTTATTATGGACTCACTCCACTAATATGCATTCCAGTCCATTGACTGTTAAACACGACATTTTTCCATTTACCAATTACATACACAATGAGATCGATATAATAATCAAGGATCAACTAAATATTATGATTCACATGATATAAACTTACTCAATGCTCCTCCCTTTTCATGTGATTTCAATATAGTCAGAATAGATAGCGGACTTTAAAAGTACTTAGGCCCTTTCTAGCATGCACATGAGCTGGAATGATCCTCGTAGTGATCTAAATGCAGTGGCGTAGACAGGTTCTTACACCTGGGGGGGGGATGATTTGCCGTTCACCGGACCAAGACCAATTTTGAGACCCAAACTATTGCTTGAAAGTCCTCTCAGTAGGGGGGGGGGGGTAGATGTCAGGGGCGGATCTAGGTTTTGCTATGGGGGGGGGGGGGGGTGACCCAATGGCGATGCAGAACATCGTCCACTAGCCGCGAAGCGGCGATTTTTGTTGTTTGCTATTTTGACCCGCCGTAAGTGATATCTTTTTGCTAAGGGGGGTTTGACCCAATGGCGAGGCCGCGAAGCGGCGATTTTTTTTGCTAATTTTGAACCCCCGTAAGTGATGTTTTCCATATCACATTTTCACTTGGCAGCCCAAGGGGGGGGGGGGGGGGTAAACCCCTCTAACCCCCCCCCCTCCCCGCCACTGGATGTTAAGATGGTCGTGACCAGGGGGCCGAAAGCAGTTTTGAAGGGGGTTTTTTTGGGGGGGGGGCGGGGGCAACACCTATGGGGGCTCAGGATTTTGTGTGCCCAAACACACTCACAGTGCTGCCAACTTTGAGCCAGATGTGAGTGTGAGACATTGCAAGGATCGAAGCGACCAAGCCCGAGGGAGCGAAGTGACTGATCGAGCGGGGGGGGGGGGGGGGGGGGTGTTGGTGAGGGGGGTATCCCCCTCCCACGGTAGGGAGATTTCGCATTTTTGGACTTGAAATTGTGCAATCTGGTGCTTACCTTTATAGGAAATCGGGCTTAACATTGACCTGTATCTGGGAAAGCGTGTCATGATTTGATCGACCAGAAATGTTAAGTATAATCACAAAGAAAAAATACTTATTTACACATATGCACTCTACACAAATATTGTATTTATTTTTAGACATCATACACAGTTCCAACATCACCCATATGCCACATTATGTTTGATCCAACAACAGCCTATTGCCAAGAATGAGTTCCGAGGGGCGAAGCTACCGAGGGCTGGGGCAGGGCCAAATAGGGAGGGTTTGTGAGGGGGTATTCCCCTCCCAAGGAGAAGATTTTGCATTTATATATATATATATATGCGAGTGTGTGCAATTTGGTGCACGTCACACAAGGAGCCAGAGCAATGCCAGTCTACACTGGAACTACGTGGCCCGGTATACATGCAGACAAAAATACTCGCTCCGACCATGCGCAAGTTACACAACAAACTGAGATTATCTGTTAACGCGCGAAGCGCGCAGGCGAAAATTTAAAGTTGATGTATAAATTACCTTTTTAATGTTAGAATTAACAAGTCTTAGATCATACAACTTAGGTTTTCTTGAAATTCTTTCCCACTCGTATACAGCTACACACAAAAAATATATATCCTTCCCTAAAACCTGGGGGGGATGATTGTACATGCCATCCCCCCCACCTTGTGAGGTGGGGGGGATGCATCCCCCTCATCCCCCCCGTTGTCTACGCCCCTGTCTAAATGATACTGCAATGAAATCTAGTCACAGGGGCAGTATCAATAAACCACCTGTTTAGCATGAAGAGTAAAGGGTATACTAGGGCACCCATGCATATGAGGATATTACCCGAATGCCATTATGATCCCCATTTTATCCCAGTTGCTGCCCCCTATATCCAGTTAAAAACCAATCTTTGGCAAGATGACATATATATTATATATAAATCTAAATTTGATGTGAAATATATTATGTGAAAAGAGCATAGAAACTGGGGTTTATTTTTCTCTTTTCATTTATCATATTATATTAATATTATACTTTTGGCTAGTTTCATTATGTTCGAAATAATGGAAATACTATATGTGTTACATTTCCAAGATGACTTCTTTAAAAAAGGGTGTTTTGTTCTTCTTGCCTTTTTGAGACCCAAATTAAGGTCGTGCAGTTACACGTTTTGAAATGAAAGAATATTCGTACTTAATTGGGGGATGTACAGCTTTCCATAATCATGTTCATGCGCAGTTGCATCTTTATTAGTTTCGACCAGTAAAACAATATTTGGTCAACGCGCAACTGAAATGTGCCAAGAAGACAAAATGAAACGACTGTATAGGGAAGATGAGAAGGATTATGTCATATCCGAAGGCTATTACGAAAAGTAAGCCCAAAACACCTGTGTTCGTTATTCCCCTTCGTATACATTACTCCGCGTCCACACGTAACTTGTTAGTCTGAATCGTCAACAATCATTTTTATTACGACCATTGCATGTTTTTTGTGTTATTAAATTGGCAAATTGTAATTTTTTAATCTTTTTTGGTGAGATTTAATGTAGGTCGTGCAGTAACCACATTTTTAAATGAAAGAATGGTCGTACTTTATTAGGTCATGTATATAGCTCTCATATTATTTGCATCTTTATCTGTTGGCCAGTGAATACAAACGTGCAGTTGGTCATCGCTTATCTGGGCTCGGTCAAGAAAAGAGGATAAAACCACTTGGAGTAGATAGGAGGATAGAGACGTATGTCATATCCGATGGCTTTTACTAAAAAGTTAAGCCAGAACCACCTGTTGGATGAAACCCCTTAGTACATTACACCGCGTCCACATGTTACTACTGAGTCGGAATCGCCCAACTATTTATTACAAAAAAATTAAGATAACATGTTTATTTGGTATCATTAAATTGACAAATTGTAATGGTCCATCTTGCCTTTTGGTGAGAACTAATACATGTAGGTCGTGCAGTAACATATTTTGAAAATTAAAGAATAGTCGACGACATAGCTTTCATACGTTCATGCCCAGTTGCATCTTCATCTGTTTGGCCACTTGATAAAACAGTTGGTCATCCCTTATCTGGGCTTTGGCCAATAAAAAAGGGATACCAACCACTTCGAGTAGATAACATGGACAAGGGTTATAGAATTATGTCATATCCGAGGGGTGTTACAGAAGTTAAGCCAAAACCACCTGTTTTCATTAAACCCCTTGGTACATTACACCGCGTCCACATGTAACTCGTGAGTCGAAATCGTCCACAGATGGTTGCAATAACCAGTATTAATTTTAGCGCATCAAATTATGGCAATTATTATTGTTAATGTTCACTTGCCTTTTCGTGACACCAAGTACATTGTGAAGTTTCTCTTCTTAAATTGAAAAAAAAAATCTTTCATGAATTTGCATTTTCAAATGAGGAAAGATACTTTAAAATGTTGAAAGTATGGGTAATACTTGTCTATATTGGTAGAGGTGATACACACAAACACGATACAGTTTGGCACAACTGAAAACGAATTACATACTAGACTCTCTCGTATCGTCAATCTTATCAGCAACTAACAAGTTACAAACATTTTGTTTTTCTCTCATTAACACGTATTACTGTCAGTGAGTCATGCACATACTTATCAGCATTTGCTTTCCCGAGACGTTTGTAGTCAGACAAATGCAGTGTGGAGACACGGTGTTACTCTGTGTTTGAGTTAATGTTTGCCCACAGCAATGTTTAGTTTAGATAGCACAACACGATTGTCATCAATACCGAAATATCGTTTGTTTCCGTACTTTTTATGTAATCATGATATTTCGGTTTACATCCTTCATTTGAAAACGGGCATTTTACGGACTGCATGGTATCAGAAAGTGTAATACCGTATTTACGGGAGAATGCGGTCCCTACAATTTGCATGCAAACATTCGGAGCGAACGGGCTGCGAAGAATCGGGACCGGAAAAATTACAACTTTTCCACCTGGTATGGTACTTTTGCAACTTCAATGTATACGCGAGTACGTTGCGCGTTTTAGTGTACGTTTGGAAATGTAAGACTGGTGGCCGAGTTTACCAATGTGGCCGAGTTCCCCGCGTTTCTATAAAGATACTTTCAGAATGAAGCTTATTAGATCTAGAAGTGTTTTATATTCTATTTTAAGAATATGACGTAATAAAAGCAAGAAATTTGGTTGAAATATGACAATCGAATAAACAATTTA
The DNA here is from genome assembly GCA_037951105.1 of Echinarachnius parma. Lineage (NCBI taxonomy): Eukaryota > Metazoa > Echinodermata > Echinoidea > Clypeasteroida > Echinarachniidae > Echinarachnius > Echinarachnius parma. Next base: position 31,732 of record JBAMJV010006410.1, on the reverse strand, counting down.
TTCTTAGTCTGTTCAACATCTACTAAAGATAATTATTGTCCCAGTTTAGTGAGATTAGATTAGATTATTATTCGAATAAACTAGGGTAGATTAGATTAGATAAGATAAGATAAGAAGATTATGTCACACTCATGTGGCGTCTTAGCTCAAACTCTGGAGTCCCCCCCCCCCCCCCCACCCCTTTGCTACACCAGTGATATAACAATAATCATCCGATTTAAACCATACTAAATTGTGCCAAATGTTGAGAATTCACAGTTTTCTGAGTTTTGTGTTTTAATTTGTTTAATTGTATTATATTGGAAAACCCCTGTAAGCATGGTTAGTGTAAATAATTTTTTTTTAAAGTCCGTTTGATTTTGATTGGTTGATATGTCGACCTTTTGTTCGTGCAGTGGGAATTCTACTCGGGGATTGGTTAAATTACTAAAAACTAGTGCGTCCTTGTGCCATATAAATCGTATTGATTGGCTCAATTATTATCATTAGTTCTCTCATAAACGGAATCAATGTCGTTTAATGCGTGTTACTATAACAGCAACAACTCTTTACATCCGGCTATTGACAGATATCTTAATTACGTAATTATTCCAACCTTTCCGAACACACGCAACCGTACGACGTACATCTACATAATTCATCGAGTGAGAAGAAGAAAGTCGTTAAGTCGATATTTTTGCTAAATTGATCGTTGGTCGGAGCCTCCGCTACATGGTGCGGAATTTTCAGATAATAATTATGTCTACTTTTTGGAACATTCCACAAATGAAAAGCTTTCTTCCAAAAGGCACTATATCCACTTTTTCACCTTTCGAGGAAAACAGGTTTCTTTGCCCAACTTTGTACACATACCTATGGGAATATAAAAATTGAACTTTCTATATTTTGATTTTGAGTGAGTAATTTGTCGTAAAAATAATGTGGTTTCCTAGAAAGCTACGTAGCTTATAAATGTAGATATATCGTTAACTCAACTTTTATGGAAAGTGGATTTAGCGCCTTTTGGAACTGAGCTCTTCAAATATAAAAGAAAGCTACGATGGTTTCTGCATGGCTTTTAAACTTTAAACGTGATTATCTCCGAAGTACAAACAGTGACTTAGCGCCCTTCTCTTTCTCAACCGATTTATTCTGAACGGAGAGTTTGAAAAAGGTTGTATAGAGTGCTGCCGGGACCAGGGTAAACAGTTGACATATTTTATTGGGCTATTTGTTGACATTATCGTTACGCCAGACCTTTCCAAACATTTATAATAAACATTAACACAATAAATTCGAGAAAGGTTATATGTGATTGAGTGACCATTATTTCTCATTTGGACCATTAATATTGTTATCAGACCCCATATCTGATAGACGCATACGCAAAATAATATTATCGTAGAAATTGAGAAAGGTTGCCTGCCCTCAGTTCGACTGATGTATGCTTAGGGGTTTGACAAATAGCCCCCCCCCCCCCCCCCCCACACCCCCCACCCCCCCATATTATTATATTTGCATAAAACTTTCATGACTGAGGGAGGCAGATTTACTATCAGAAGAAAAAAAACGACGAACCAACCCCCATCCCCACCGCAATCATGTATTTTTGATAATTTGTGAAGTGACCCAATCCATAAGATAATAAATGCAACGCTACTTATACTTTGCCCCGTCGCTTCGTACATGAGAACCCTTGTATGCCACCCCCCCCCCCCCCAACAAACAAACAAAAACAACACAAAACACAAAACAAAACACAAAACAAACAACAAAAAAGGAAGGAGAAAAAAAAAAGGAACTGGAACTTGCCTGATACTTGTCTTGTATATTACAACCATAATGTGCCAATGTTCAGATTACGTGATAATACAAATAGGTTTTCATGGCGACAATTTCCCATTATAGTTTTGCCTTTCACACCACAACCCCGTCCTGCATGACCATATAGCTATGCCATTGTTCATATCAGATCACGCGATAACACAAATGGGTTTTCATCTTTCTAGTTTGCCGCTTCCGGAATGACTTTGTAAAGAGAAAAGCATTAGCGAAATCAAGTGCCAAACACACACACACAACAGTAACATAATTCTAGCCGTATACATCAATGCAACAATCTCATTTTCCCCATTTTCCAGGGGCATTGGGTCGTTTGCCCGGATAATATCAATTCCTATCTTTAACGAACATATTTCCGACAAAACAAAAAACAGGAGCTGATTTTCCTGATTATAAGATGATTTTGCAGGAATGATTATGTGAGAGGTTTTGCCCAAATACTTGTACTTGTATACATTTATTTTTCCAAAATAAAAACGAACAAAATTACAAAGAATAAGAACAAAAACTGTTCATAATTCACTTTAAATCAATAACATAACCTCGGAGGGATGGCCAATAGGTTAGGGTTTTCCCCAAAAATGAAGTATATTTTGCCCCAACAAACCCAATTTCAATTATTTGCAAAAATCTCGGGGGCTACATCCTCATTGTTGTCTATACAAATGTTTCACAAACGTAAACTTTGAAGGTATATATACTCCGCAAAAAAAGAAACTGGACACTTGTATAAGTTGAAATATTTAATATTAATGTACGATAAAGTGTATATGATCATATATCAAATTAAAGGGAATTTAGTCCTCTATATGCAGGGTATACCTTAAAGGTGTAATCGTTCATGCATGAAATGCCATGGTCAATTAACACTAGCAAGGTCTGTTTTCAAAAATAGCAAAACAATGGAGGACCACACCATTCGACTGAAGTGATAGTAAGCGTTTCACTTAAAACAAGATGAGCGGGGCAAGTAAATTATGACATTATTCAACTTTATTGTTATGAACAAACTCTGGAAATTCAAATTTGTCAATAAAACAGGGCCAGGTTATGAGAGCACTATCATACTGGTCTGTATTACAGGCATGAAGTTTGTCTATTTCATGTGTCCCCTGCAATTTTAACCATATTTACCAAGATAAATGTAATGTTAAAGACTGCGCAACTGTTTGACCAAGGGTGACTTCAGCTTTTGAAGATCTTTGGACTACGGTATAATTCTTGAGAAGAATTTATACCATTTTCATGCTGAAATAAGGGCACAAACTGTGGTTTTGACTAAAAAGCTTTGCCATGGAATTCCCCATTTTGTTACTTTTAGAGGAAAATAACACCTATAACGTTCACAATTTGTCTTCATTTATACTTTTTATTGAGATGAAGATAGAAAAGATCACATTTGTAATGAAAAATTATGCCATCTCATGAATATAGAGATTTACATTATGCTTATCAACATTTATATGGTTGAGTGGATGTTCCATTTTTGCTATTTTTGAAAACAGACCTTGGGGTGGTTAATTGACCGTGACAAGTCATGCATGAATGATTTCATCTGGATTTCATGCGAATATTGAAGAGGGTAATTTTATCTTTAATTTGATATACAATATCATATGTTTTATCGTTAATGAATACGAAATATTTGGTCTCATACAAGTGTCCAGTTTCTTTTTTTGCGGAGTATACATTAATAATATTTACACTGTATCGAATCGTATAGGTTTATGTTGTTTGGGCTAAGAATGTATATGTTCCGAATGTTGCTACTCGAAATGATCTTAAAGGTAACGTTGAGTATTGGTAATTTCCAAAGTGCCCCCCCAACATAAATTGTAACGGATTTGGCTGATTTTAATTCCATATGAAAGATCATCGAACAAAACATGGGAAATAATAATAATTCCCATTCAAATGCTCTAATTGTTGCAAAATTTGCTTTCAAAATATGATATAAAAGTGATTGACGTCCGGACATCACTTTTTAGAGAACGCTAGAGCGAGACGCTAGCACTGGCGTACTGGTGGGGGGTCATGGGGGGGCGCTTGACCCCCCAAATAAATTCAAATCATGGCTTTTATCTGGCTTGGTACGAACAGTCACGTCACGTTCACGTTAACGTCACGTGAACGGTTCTGTACCTTTTGTGAAACAGGTCACCCAAATCTACGAAGTGTAGGGTAAAGTGACCCAACAATTTGTCGTTTTCCATGCCGGTAAAACTCGAAGTGTCGCGTTAACCAAATCGTGACGTGAGCGTTTAATCAAGATTTTTTAAATTGCAAACGCTTGTTACTAAGACTAGACATACACGCACAAAGACGAACTTCCTGTATACGAAATTTTATATTTGTGTTCACAATTGAAGAATAAAAGGATGCTCGTATATTTTGAATGGATTCCAAGCCATTGTGGTCTAAATGGTAATGAGATTGTGGATATAGAAGCGAAACGAGGTTTGAAAAAAAAAATAGAAATTGATAATAAATTAGCAAGATATGAAGTTAATAGTGTTATAAAGAAATGGATGTATGTTAAATGGCAGAAAAGATGGGAAGGAACGGAATCATGTCTTAAAGATGTGCAAAAAAATGTTAAGAGTATATATATATGTAAATTAAATAATAGAAAAAATGAAAGTATTTTGCATTGTTTAAGAATGGGAAACATTGGTTTAAATGTAAATTTATGTGTATTGAAAAAGCACGATACTGGGTATTGCCCTAATTGCGAGGGTATATTTGAAACTATTACACATTTTTTGTGTCAGTGCCCAGAGTACATAGTTCAAAGGGCCATGTTGATGGCTGAAACAGGTTTATATGAGGAAAAAAAAAAAATGTATTTGTTAAATTCTTTAGAGCGACCCATCCAACAAGCTCTTGTTGATTATGTGAAAAGAACCGGGAGATTACCCATATTATACTAGGCCTAAGAATTTTGTTATTGTTTCATTATTATGATAATAAGACGCCCACTTCCACATATGTGGCGGGAGTCCCGATGTGAGAGGTGGGCTCTGTTATAAAAAATTTAAAAAAACGAAATTGTTTATAATTTTTGTATATAAATGCATGAAGTTATTTGATTTATTTTGGGTTCGTCTTATAATTACTATTAAGAGGCCTACGACCACATATGCGGCGGGAGTCCCGATGTGAGAGGTGGGCCTCGGTGAGATATAAAGGAAATGTTTATATTGTTGTATATAATGGTATTAATACACATTTGTAGTGATATCGTATAAGTTTTGATACACGTAAAATTATATGCATGCTCAAGCCGATACAGAGACTGTTAATAGGATATCTATGCAGGCAACTGAAGACGGTTTTGATCACCATAATAAATTTTGCTCAAAATTAATGACATGTATGAAAATATTTAGTAAATTACACCCTGCACCTTGCACTTTCACTTACAAAGCCCAAAAATGTTTGCTACCTCTGTATGTTCTTGGTTAATATGATTTGTTTTGATTTTATATATAATTTTGTTTGTTTTTTGGAATCGGATGCAGGTGCAAAAAAAAACGAAGGCGACCAGAGTGCATCTCCATGCATCGGGGGGCCTAGACTGATTCGTCAGTTGAGAAGCCTGCTCAACGTACCGAGCCGGGTTGGCCCGATGATGCCTTTAATTTTGGTTTTGTTTATTGATGGTCTGAAAACGTTTATGCACTTCAAAAAATATATACATATGTATATAATAATAATAATAAAAATATTAAAATAAAGAAAATAAATGAGAAGAATGAAACAATATTTAGTTTTTGGCGAAAATATTCAAATTGAATGAACCGCCAATAAACATCAAACAACAACAACAACAACAAGAGATTTTAAAATGTCGACGAAAATGCCGATACCCCCTTATCAAATCTTTTCAATCATTATGTTTATAATATGTACGTGCATAATTCAGAGTAATCTGAGACGATAATATGCAGTTCTGTCATTTAGGTAATGTACAACCATACCACTTGCATTATTTGTCTTGTTATTGGAGTATTTCTAAAGACGTGTCGTGCGTGGATTTTGGCAAATGTTGATTTCCAGCTGAATTGCTACACGCAGCGGACAATTCAGTTCGCATACGCGAATACGCAGCCTTACCCAACAATACGCAGCGATTTTGAAGTTTGCAGTCACACTATTGCGTATGTAGCTCGTATGCCGCTCGTATAGAGACTGCCTACGGTTGCCTATGGTTGCCTATTGTCCCGCTTTAGCTCGCTGTTGCTCGAAGCAGTACGATTCAATACGCGGTGTGTTCGCCACATTGCGTATGGAACTCGTTCTTTGCTCGCTTGCCGCTCGCTAGCCACTCGCACCAGTTGGTATCGTTGCGTCTCACTGCCTATTCGCTCGCTTTAGCTCGACTGCCGTTCGTTCTGTTGCGTACCAACTCGATATGAAGCGTACCAGCTCGCTCGGGCTGCGATGGTATATAAAATCTGATTATTTTGCGCGTCCTGCTAGGCAGTCAATCGTAGTGCTAGCGAGCTAAAGCGAGCGGGAACCAGCGAGAGCGAGCTAAAGCGAATGGCGCACGAGCTAGACTCGCAGCATAGCGAGTGGCGCACGAGCGAGACTCGCAGCAAAGCGAGCGAGACTCGCAGTAAAGCGAGCGAGACTCGCAGCAAAGCGAGCGGCCATCGCAGTGATTCGTGTTGCTAGGAGTGGTGTGCGAGCAACAGCGAGGTAAATCGTGTGGGAAACGCAGCTATACGCAGTGACACGCGCTCCAAAAAATGAGGTGCGAATGATTGCGTATACCTGCGCTAGGTCACCTCGCTGTCGCTCGCTGTTGCTCGCATTCACTGGTTGTCACTCGCTCCAGCTCGTATGAAATTTGACCTTGCGTTTGCTTGCGAGAGTTTTAAAAATTTTAAAACATGCGAGCGACATCGCAGGCCCCTGCGTTCATCTGCGTATTGAGTACGTAGTGAGCTCGCATCATTGCGCTTTATTGGGTGTATCTGCGTATGTCTGCGTTCGAGCAATACGCAGCAATACGCAAGCCCAATACGCAAAGGTGTGACCGAGGCATACGGCGTTGTATGTGCATGCCTGTGAAAGTGAGTGAGTGAGTGAGTGAGTGAGTGAGTTGCAGTGATCAATGAGTTTAAAAGTAATAAAACAATGATTTGATTAATAGTGTTTATTCATGGTTATTGAATCGAGTCAATCTATAAATCAGTCATTTAATCTAATAAACAATCAATTAATCAGTCAATCATTATAATGAAACAATCACACCAACCAATCAATATTAAATAAATCAATTAATGTATTTGACATTCGAACTAGCTACTTGTAGGCAGTGGCGTACCTAGGATTTTTTCAAGGGGTGGGTGTAGGGGGGGGGGGGGGGATATTTCGTCAGACAAATCGAAGTAAGCGGGGGGAGTGTGGGTAGGGGGTGTCCGTAGAAAATGACCGCAGCCGAGGACAAGACCAGGACCGGTCACCGGTCGAGGCCGAGACCAAGACATTTCTTGAATTATGTAAGGGGGTGGGGATGGGGGTAGGGGGTGTTCATCCCCCTGCCCCCAGGCCTGTGTACGCCTATAATTGGTATTTACAGTATAGGTAGGACGGGTTCGTTCACGATTAAATTTACCGAGCATTAGTCTCTTCTCAACGACAATTTACATTAATTTGTTTTACGCAAGCGCCAATTTACGTGAGCTTTCATGAATTGCATATAGTATATCTACAAACTGTTGGGTCACGTAACCCAACACTTCGTAGATTTGGGTGACCTGTTTCACAAAAGGTACAGAACCTTCACGTGACGTGACGTGAACGTGACGTGACTGTTCGTACCAAGCCCTTTTATCTAATTCGATAAAAGTGATTGAACGAAAAGATTATTTCTTTAGACAAGAAAACTCAGATCTTACTTCATGTCAAGTCAAATTTCCTTCCCAAGTATGCACCAGATTGCATAATTTCAATTAAAACATTGCAAAAGCACCTTTATCGTGCACCCACCTACCATCACACCCTCCCATCACCCTTCCCCCTCTCGGTTATCGTTTCGCTCCCTCGGGAATCGGTCTTGTATACGTCTGGAATACAATGTTCATGTTTTGCCATAAAATAATGCTTTTGATGCACTGTTTGAACTGAATATGTCACTTTGCGAATATTATTTTGGGGGTGCATTTTTGTTTTTCTTCACGAATCAATCATAACCTCTTCTGGTTAAGAATCATGACGATGATGACGCACTAACGCACCAAGGGGGCGGGGGGGGGGGGGTACTCACGTATATTGGGTATACGGGGACGTGCCGCTGGGAAGGGTGACTTTTACAAGAAAGATCCTTAGACATGGGTCCCATTTTCATTTTAAAAATCCTTAGACATGGGTCCCTTATTTCATTTATTCCTTTCCCCTCTTTTCTCCCTCATTGTTCCGGGATTTTGGGATTTGCCGATGTGAAATTGCTAAAATTTTCAAGCTCGCTCCGCTCGCTCGCATACATGATATTTCACAACCCCGGGTGTTATATAACGCCATATGGTATCATAAGTAATAAAACGAATATACCTATACAATATTGAAACAAACGACAATTTTCCGATGTGAAATTGCTAAAATTTTCAAGCTCGCTCCGCTCGCTCGCATACATGATATTTCACAACCTCGGGTGTTTATATGTTACCCTTCATAACGCCATATTGTAAAAACGAAGATACCTATACAATAATATTGGAACCAAAAATGTTCCTATGTGAAATTGCTAAAAATTTCAAGCTCGCTCCGCTCGCTCGCATTTCACAACCTCGAGTGTTTATATATTACCCTTCATAACGCCATATCATAAGTAATAAAAACGAATATACCCATACAATAATATTGAAACAAATGGCAATTTTCTCGCTGTGAAATTGCTAAAATTTTAAAGCTCGCTCCGCTCGCTCGCATTATTAATATTTATGCAAATTACCGCATCATAATTGAAGACTTTTCACTGTTTTCAATGATTTGAAAAATTGAGAATTTCACCTCCGTTATGCACCAGATAGCTGCAGTTTGGTGTAAAAATTGCCCTCCCCCCACTCGGTCGCTTCGCACCCTCAATTTTTTACACTTTCGCCCTCCCTAGGAAAATACCCTGGCGCCGCCCCTGTAGTATGGTACAGTTCACTAATAATACAAAAATGTATCCAAAAAATGCAAAATGATTGGCCATTGTATTATATTACAGCTAAAAAATGTAATATTTAAAGTTCGAAACCTCAGACATGGGTCCATTTTTCACAAAAAAATCCATACACATGAGTAGCTATTTACAGCAAAAGGAACCTTGGATGTGGGTAAGGGTTGGGATGTCTCAGCCGCACAACCCCGTCCGACTATAATCTGAGTACCCCCCCCCCCCCCCCCCCCGGATAACGCACATTATACTAAATATCGTCAAGTCAGAATTTCCTTTCCAGGTACATGTATGGACCAGATTGCACATTTTCAAGTCCAAAAATGCAAAAGCTCCCTACCGTGAGAGGGGGGACACCCCCCTCCCACCCCACCCCCCGCTCAGTCGCTTCGCTCCTTCGCAGTGGCGGATCTACGGGGGGGGGGGGGGGGGGTTTAGGGGGTTTAAACCCCTCCCCTTGGGCTGCCAAGTTAAATTTGTGATGTGGAAAACATCACTTACGGGGGGTCAAAATAGCAACAACAAAAATCGCCGCTTCGCGGCTCGTGGACGATGCTCCGCATCGTCATTGGTTCAACCCCCCCCTTAGCAAATAGACATCACTTACGGGGGTTCAAAATAGCAACAAAAAAAAAAATCGCCGCTTCGCGCCTCCCCCCCCCCCCCCCCTTAGCAAAAATAAAAGCTAGATCCGCCCCTGCTTCGGGCTTGGTCGCTTCGCTCCCTCGCAATATCCGGTGGTGATACGGATTTGGTTCTGCCCCCCAAAAAGTTTTTGCTCATTACGCCACTGGACGCTAGCGATCTAGGTCCTCCTGATAGAGAACTGAAACTAAATATTTTTGTGCACGCTAATTGTGCTTAAAACTATACATATATGATACGGTACTTACCAGCAATTCACTCTCCAATATGTGATCCAACTATCGGGTGGATTAAGATTATGATTTTCCCCCTCCATTCCGCAAAAAAGCAGTGATATTATGCGCCTCATGGACTTGTCTTAGTGTGTTAGCGCGACTCCGAAACGAAAGGCGAACAAACGGGGCTTGCAATATACTACACGTACTATTACCGCGCACTGCACTACAGTCCCGTATTAGGACCTAGAACGCCAGTTCTTCGCGCTGGCGTTCTCTAGAGTTAATTTGACACTTCGAGTTGTAACGGCTCTTTTTGAATGATAACAGGGGTTTTATTTTGTGGTTTGTAATTGTGAATACTTTTCGAGCATGGTGAAGTAATAATTATTAGTTTGTACCGTAATCGTGCAGGTTTTGGTTACTAAAGTTAAGTTTGACCAATACTCAACTATCCCTTTAATGAACTCAAACTGATATGTTTTTTTTTTTCAGAAACGGACCTTCTGAGAAGTAATACATTTAAATATTGTGATCATTTCGGTGCTTGCATGTCAAGAGCACATTCTTCATTAATTCAATTTATACGTGCCTGTCCGAGGGCGAATGTCCAGAGAGCTTTAAAGCAGGAAGGACGAAAAGGTGTCACGAGAAGTCACAAAGGTTAAACAAAATGGCGAACGTTTCTGTCACAACCACGGGATGATATCACTGCATAAGGACTGTGTGTTATAGGCTTATCAAGAATTATATAAACAGAGTTTTAAAAAAACCTCTCAAGTCATGTTACTACTAAGAAAAGGCCTTGTTATAAGTTAAATCATATTCCATCATTTCCCCATATTATTTAATTCATAGATAATGACGAGTTTATACACGAGTATCCACATACTTTCATAGAAAGTATATTTTTGGAGTCCAAAGTTATACCGCGTCCTTTTATGTTACATCGATGATTGTATCCACTTTTTGAGAGTGAATCCAAGCGCCCCTCTCGAGCTGTCATACCCTTCACATTATATCCGGATGATTAAATATCCGTAATATTGAAACTCGAAACTCTTCAAGGAGATATTACGCCCCAAGTTCAGGGTTTTCAAGCGTTGGATTGGGATGCATTCCCCCAATGATACTATATGTTACAAAAATAACCCTTCTTCTTGAAAATGGGCTAAATTATATGACTTTAAGCGCTTTCTTGGGTTTCCCACTTCAAACGCACTTATCTACACTCGCTTGGGAAGCGTAGGTTCTTAGAGTAGAAACAATATACGAAGCATCCGTACCGCCATAATCACCAGAGGCGACGGTCCGCGTATACCGTAAATGTTTGAATAGAAGCGCTATGGTACATGGCTCTGTACGTTGTCTTTAAAATAGCGTCAGCTGAGTCCAAAAGTAGGAAGTTTCCCGAGACGTTGAACGCAATTTAAATGTGAATGATAATGAATATTGATGATGAATAATGACTACTAAATGTAAGTTGGTTTACAGGAAGCTTGCGATTTAAATAAACGATTGTATCAAAAAGGGTATTATATAAGCGATTACTGATTCGAATTCCTTACTATAATGCTGTTCTAAGCCACCACTATTAACAAAGGCTAAGTCTTGTATCGGGACTATTATCTTTACTGCATGATTGTGGAAAAACAATGTTTCGCTTTACGTGCTCATAGGGAAGTATATACTTGTAAGTAGCTTTTCGCATTCGCACTTCCCTTGGTCTGAGTGTTTATGAAGAAAATAGATAGTAGCAAGAGGGTGAGACATTTAAAAAATGAAATTTCAAATGAATGGCAAACAATAACACATTGGATATTATGATGGGTCTCATCAACAAGAGTCATATATAAATTAAGATTAAGTCAACATCTTAATGTATATGAAATTCAATGTTACATTTTTTAGGTCTTTAAGGAGATTTAGACTCCATGCAGACAATAGAATATCAACACCCGATATTAATTCAATTACTATGTTACAGTATATTTAGATGAATCCCCAGAGTTGAATATAGGGATAATCATCATTGAGAAGTCGTGCCCTCAGCTCAGTATATAGAAAACAAAAACGAGCGAATCGTTTACTAGAATCGCGAATGTTTCTTTCTTTTATTCCATATGATGATACCTTAAATGAATCGTAAATAAAGGTTGTTCTTGGCAACCATTGATGCTTGCCCGACATACATTCAGCTTGCTTGACGAAATAGCAGCTGACGGTGCAGAATGTATTCTGTCAACGATTAACGAAAGAAATTCAATGATGTCCGATTTAACTTGATATTCAAGCAGGGGGAAATTCTATTCCATCTATTGTCATACAATGGGATCGTGAATAAGTACTTAGCGAATCATTGCTTGTCTTTTGTTAATCATTGAAAGACCAAATTTTTCACCAGTCAGCTGCTATTCCGCCAGGCAAGCTGAATGGAGAGCGGGCAAGCATCAATTGTTGCCATTAACAGCCTTTATTCAAGAATCCATGATATTGTATAATCATAGATGGAATTCAAGAAAGACACGTTCGTGATTCTATTGTGCCTCCAGTCTTAACGTTATTGCATGAATATAAACAGTGTTTTGTTGTTATTTCTTATATTCCTGTACTAAGGGCATGCCTTCTCGAAGATGAGTATCCCTATTCTCAACTGGGAAAATTCATATGAATATAAAAATGCACTAATAATAATTGATCATTATACAACATTATATAACAAAAACAATCCAAACAAGGCGATAGCCGTAAAGTGTCTCGCCCACTTGCGCGCACTTGACCTCATTTGACCTTTGACCTACTTATGTGACCTTTGACCCCAGAATATCATGGAGGCCAATGTAGGGCATCTACCAATCAAGTTTGGTTACAAACAGATGCAGGGTTGGAAAGTTATTCAAATTTTCGTAAGCGTCACGGACAGACGGACGGACAACCAGACGGACGGACGGACGCAATTTGAATCCCTTAGTCTCCCTCCACCTACGGTGGGCTCGACAAAAACAAACCCTAACCCTAACCTAGACATCATTTTTGTATGTACATAGATCAAATTTTACAAAGATCGAAATGCGGTGTGATATTATTAGCACATTTAAGTTTCACCTATAATGTTTTCATATCCGATGTAAATATTTGTTGTCCGCAATTCTCATTTTAGAAAATCAAGGAGTCTAGGAAATTTAGTGACGGAGCTGATAATCAATTTTATGGAGGCTGACTATTTTCTCCATAAATACTTAAATCACGGAAAGTGTGGATGCGAAACACTAATCTCATGTATACCTCCCAATGCAAATTTTACTCGGAACGTAAATGTTTTCCCACCTGCAAGAGAGGTCTATAGGCCCCATTTAAATTAGCCTTTGTTGAAAGTGGTGGCTTTGAACATCTATTAAGGAATTTGAATCAGTAATCTGTTATATAATACCCTTTTTGATACAATCGTTTATTTCAATCGCAAGCTACCTGTAAACCAACTTACATTTAGTAGTCATTATTCATCATCAATATTCATTATCATTCACATTTAAATTGCGTTCAACGTCTCGGGAAACTTCATACTTTTGGACTCAGATGACGCTATTTTACAGAGCCATGTACCATAGCGCTTCTATTCAAACATTTACGGTATACGTGTACACCATCGAGATAGCCAGGACAAAGCATTGTTGGCAACAGTTGCGTAGCTGCTGGGGGGGGGGGGGGGGGGTGGGGGGGGCGGGGTGCTCGTGCCCCCAATAATGTGACAAAATCGTTTTTAGAAAAGTGTATATTAAAATGGGGGAAACCTTTGCCAACAAAAAAAAAGGTGTGCCCCCATCAACGTTTATTTACGTGCCCCCAATCAGTCCGAACCCGCTACGCCATTGGTGAGGAAGGGGCGGGAGGGGGGGGGGGGGGGGGGGGTTAACGAGGGGCAGAATTAAGTTAACTTTTTGTTGGTGTCCCAAAGGAAACATTCCGATATGGAAATAATTCCCACGAGAGGAATGAGTTTCCACAGATGTAAGAAATATCCATCTTGTATCAAACAAACACCCTTTTAGCATTTTGACAATGCTTTGTGTCCATGTGTCTCATTATGAAGGAACTGCTGGCAAGGGTGACGACTCACGCACTAATATATGCAAATGTTGTTGTTGTTGTTGTAATTTAATTCTTTTGGCGATTAGTCAGTATACAACTAACGAATGGGCTTCTTGTGATAGTCAATATATTACCGAGGTGGGCTCGAAATTACTATTACCCGAAGCGTAGCTGAGATTAATATTCATTTTGAGCCCACCGAGGTAATAGATTGCCTATCACAATCAAGCACATTAGTTAGTTGTTTTATATCACTCATCAATATCGCTTCTTTCCAGTTTTACCACATAATTTATCTGATGTATAAGGGGAAAGATAGGGTGATGGGATCCGTCTTGTGCCCCCCCCCCCCTCCTCTCCTTCTACCTTGGGGCTACGCCGCTCCATCATTGTCCATCATTTTGCAAAATGATACACTGATACTTTCCAAGTTAGTATTATTTTGTTATCGTTCTTACCAGTGGCGTTGTGCCAGGGGCATGGGGGGCACGTGGGTGCCCCTCCCCCCCCCCCCCCCCCTCCCACCAATAATTTGACAAGAAAAAAAATGTACATTAAATATACTAAGAAAATCCTGTATAATATAATTAAAATACTTTGAGTGTACGTGACCCTCCGATAATTCGCCTCAATCGGTCCGAACACGTTACGCCACCGATTCTTGTTTTGCAGGAACATCCATTTCCTTCTAATCGTTGGGTCAGTATTATCTTGAGTAGATATTAACAGACTCTGGTAATCGGTAAAACCGTCACGTTCTGAGCCAGGCTGTAAGCTTATATAGCTTCTGATAAATAGAAATGTGAGATAGTATAGAGGTCGAATAACCCTCCAGGAATATACAAGGAACATAGCTCTAACCGTATACATCAATGAAGCAACCATCACGTTCTGAGCCAGATCGTAAGCTGAGCTTCTAATATTAAGTAGAAGTGATGAAATGTGAGAGAGTAGAGGTTGAATAACCTCCAGTAATATTCCCCACATCATTTCACCACTGCTAATTTCTCAAACTATTATTTTGTTTGTATAGTACTATAAACTCTAAAAATCGCTTTTTAACATAAGGCAAACTGAGCCCTCATTAGAGTATTCCATTTTTTCAATTAATTTATTTTCCACATTTGATTAATAAAAACACATGAACAATAATACTCAACAATATACATAAGGTAACGCAGAAAAATTCAGAAAACAAAGAATATCAAAATGTGGGAGGGTGGGGGGGGGGGGGGGGGTTAAATATAGGCCAATACGGTCTATAAAAGGTTTATCCCATATATATAGATTCAATATATAAATAATTACATCAAAATTGATTGCAAAGACCCAAAATAGCGAAGACCAAGAATGAAAAGATAGACGAACGGAACAATACATTATTTAATTTGTCCACCTTCACACTTTCATAGCATTTGCGTCACCGGTCCAAAGCGCCGCTTGCCATGGTCATTACATGGACCCTATACTGACCACCCATGGTCATTCCTTCATACCGTTCTAGAGTATATGAAATCAACTAAAGGAAATGCGAGGGGTCACACCAAGTGATATAGTTTATTTAAGGTATTATATTTTCTGGAAACATGATTTTCTTTAAATTTGGGGGAGTTAATAGCTAGAACTTGTTTCTTATCGAAGAATCACATCGGGGTGGTGGTCCTCTTTAATATGATTATACCATCGATGCATGCATGGGTCACAAAGAGTAGAACGTGCACGGATTCCCCCCATCAATGTCACTTAACACCCCGCGACCCCCCCCCCCCCCCCCTTCCTTTAACGTAATAACGAACCGACAGAAGGTCCTAGGGGCACCATTTTGCTAGAGTGACGCCCCCCATTACCGTCCCTGGGTCTCGGCATTAAAACACCTGTGATTAGATTGCCCCAGATATATGTCGGTCTAGGGTTGTGAAAAAAAAGGTTTATAGTAACCGGTTTGAGTGGGAAGGTGGGGCAAGAGGGAAATTTAAAGGAAACAAGAAAGAGGGATCTGGATGGTAATTGAATTAGTTAACACCGGAAGTCGGTTAATTTCCGCTAAACGTAATAGCGACTGTGACATGTACGTCTCCGGGAGACCCGTCCTTGCTTAATAAACGTAGCATTTGGCTAAATATTGTACGCTGGGGCAAATTTGATGGGGATTTAGATTATGCCTATATGTTAGTGTTTATTGAACAAAATCCATAAGCCGTCGATTTGACACTTTTCCAGCAACTTGTCACTCGAATTAAATCTATTCAGTTTACATAATTATCATTAAGCGTCTACTAGCGATATAATAATTTAGAGGCTATATAAGGATTAGGATTAGGGAGTAGAAATATTGTTATGGGTTGGGATTTAAGTTTGGGTTAGGTTTTTGATTAGTAGAATATAATAGGGTCAATTTTGTGGTCAGGAAAATGCGAATTCAGACATCGTGCATGATAGTTGACCAAGTGATATGAGTGAGATGTAGACGGACCAACTGCTTCATGATCATGCTGCTGATGATGCTTCCAGCATCCCATCATCGTTCCACTCGATCTACACCATTGTCAAAGTATGGCTTCGCAACTGTGTTATTATACTCAATCGGTGATATGAATACAACACGGTATGAGGGAACCACTAGAGTTAGTGTAAAGCACTTACCTATAGAGATACTTATCCATTATATTAGGCGCAATATAAATTGAGTATATTATTACTATTGTTATTATTATCATTAAGTAATATTTAAACAATTTGGACAATGTTACTAGATCCCTTTAACGACTTACCCTGGTTCCCTTGAGTTTAATTTCGTGTTCCTATATTTGAATATTACCATAGGATGGTGGATAATCAATGACCGCGTTTCATTTTTATGGAATTGGTCAGATCATGGATAAATCATAACATGAATATTACCAAAGCAACCATAAAACAGTTGGAATGGCATGTGGTAAAAATGTTCTATCATTTCCCTTTTTTCTCTTACTCGATTTCAACATCGCACTTTTATTTGCGGATAATCCATAGCCGCAGCCTATATTTAGGAACATGGTCACATCGCGGATAAAGCATTATAAAAACCTAGCGACGAGAGGGAGATACTGGTGTGAAAACGACCTTGCCATGGTCAATTCAAATCGAAACAAACTGGGGGATAGCATGTGACGAACATTTTCTACCAAATCTTTCTCTCTTCATCTATATATTTGAATATCGCACTTGATGCTTGCAATATCGGATAATCCACGGCCGCATTTCATACGGACGTGCCCGAAACATACATAAAACATTAGCCTTAGGTAAATAAATATCACTCAAATTACCGCATCAGTGAGATGCGGGCTAGTCTAGTTATGGTCAACCAAGACGTATTCAAAGAGGGGGATAGCATGCATGTTGCAAAAGTGTTCTATAATTTTGTTTTCTCTCTTCATCAATATTTGAATATCGCACTTGATATATCGGATAACCGATGACCGCATTCCGTATTATACGTATAGTGTTAGATCATTAATAATACATTAGATAAATATACAACCTATAGCGACGAGAATGAGATACTGAAGTCAAATCGAAAAAAGAGGAGAGTATCATTAGAAGAACATTTTCTACAATTTGTTATCTCTTCATCTATTTGAATATCGCACTTGATATATCGGGTAATGAATGTTCGCATTACATACGGAGTTACGGACAGTGTTAGATCATGAATAATGCATTCGATAAATAAAACCTAGCGACGAGGATGAGAATGATACTAATGTTTAAAAAAAGACTAAAGTTAAGCCCTCCGCACACAGAGCCGACGCGATCCGATCCGACTGGTCTTCAGTCAGGCTAGAGTCGGTTGTAGCCAATACAACATGTTGAATCGGCCTCGAATGATCCCCTACTGGCTCTTGACCATCGAAACAGTCAAAACGTCAAAACCCGAGGCAACGTTCACTGAGCTGAACCGACTGAAAACCAGTCGGATCGGGTCGAGTCGGCTCTGTCTGTGCCGGGCTTAGGGTCAACCATGAGCGGAGCAGAGAGTGGATTACATGACTTGTTGAGGGAGAAAAAAAATGAGTCAATTAGTATTTTTCTTATTATTTCCTTGTCGGATCAAATTCTACATCAGTATCTCACTGCATAATCATATATACAATAACCACATTCCATACGGACGTCGTCAGAGCATGAATGAAACATTATGTAATTGAACCATAGCGGAAGGTGAATAAAACAAAAAAGCAAGTTTAGCCAGGGTCACTCAATACCCAAGACGATTGGATTGGTAATAAAGTACCTCTTCCCCATCCCCTTGTATGATGCTGAAAAAAGACACAACAGTAAAAACAAAATAAAGATAATAATGATTACTCGCTGCCTTCCGACGAGTCGGCGGCGACTGCTCCTCGAGATCCAGGGTTTAGCGACATGCGATTATGACGTCATGTACGCATCACGTGGTCTGGCGACCGCTCGGCCGCGGCGCCGCGCAGTGTCCATGCCTATGGTCCATGCACGACATGCCGAAACTATAAGGGGTACATAAAAGGGGTACAGATGGGCTGTTGTTATTGATGGTGGCTACTGCAATCTAGTTTCATTATCATCATGACATTATTAGTGTAATTATACGATGAGACGTTCTATTGAAGGCCATCTAAAACATCAATTTCCGCAATTAAACGGAGATCCGCGAGTTCATTTAAAGGAACTCTTCTCATATAGCTCTGAATTTGTTTAGGGGGCATGGTCATCATCATTGTTAATTGGCAGTGTACTTTGTTGAAGCACACACGCACACACACACATACACATACGCATACACGCATTAACGCAAATTAAAACAAATACAAACACGTAAGCATAGATACAACAACTTACAATAGCATCTTGCGAACTCCTTGCGCACGAAGCGAAATATACAGTGGCTCTGTGTTACATATAGTGCGCACAAACTACCCAAGTTTCAATTGGCAAATCGCGGTGACTGAACATTAGTATAATAGCGCCCCTCTGCATCTCCATGCATGACAATCTCTAAAGGGATGGTACAGTTTTGGTCAAACGAAATTTTAATAATTAAAACTTGCAAATTATTATTGAAAACTAACACTTATAATTCAATGATGCTTGGATGGTAGTAAAACATATTCGCGGTTAGGTTACATAGCTGTTTTCATTTTAAAAAGCAGCCGTTAGCACAAGAGGGCGCCCTCCAGACACCTCAAGTTTCAACCATTTTTTCATCAACAAAATGTGAACGTGATGTTTGGTTATATAGAGAAATCATCAAACAAAATGAAAACCATTTTGGTAGATTGTCGAAAATGTGTAGCAGTTTTAAATATTTGTTTAAATTATGGAATAAAAGTTGGTACCCCCCCCCCCCCCCCCCCATTTATTCCAACTTGATAAACTTATGGCTATACCAGCAGTTTCTGAACCGATTTTGGTCAAATAAAGTGATTTCTGTCATTAGAATTGTGCGCTCTTTCAAATTTTATACTCAGTTTTTCATTAAATCACAAACAAATATTTCTTAAAGCGCCATCTATACTAAAATTTAACAATCCCTTTAATTGCTCTCAATAATTCATGCTGAACGTCTATGCTGTATACAACCTTCTGTATGCCCATCATACCGTAACACATCATGCATTATATATTTTTTTATTCGTTAATTAAAACCGTCATTATCTGAATAATGGTCTTGCTAAAGGTAGCTATTAATACCCCAATTAGATTTCATAGTTTCACAGGAAGATTGTAAAACAAAATTAATGGTCTATACCCACGATATATAATTTGGAATAGGCCTATATACATGTAGTATCCACATTGATTATTATAATATGAGATTTGTTATTAATTCATCAAGAAACAAAAACAACCACTAATGAAACGAAAGCGAATAACTTATCCATGTTTGCAACTGCATTTTTGGTAGCAAAAGTTAGCGTTTTCGTTGCTCGTTTCACACAGAATTTAACAATAATGAACATCTGGATAAAATTAATGATGTGAAAGGGAAAGCCGATTGTATTCTGTCATATACTTCTATCGAAATTACTTAATGGAGATGACCAAAAAGGATAGAGAGTTATTTTAAATTTATATGTATAATAAAACATTTTTATTGTGTGAAATTATGACTTGAAATTAATATCTAATATAAGATATTTTCCTTGTTTTCTTCATTTACTTGTATTTGGGTTTACATGTTTAATTATCATGTATTAATTTTATCGTCTGCCTAATACACACATACAATTTTCAATACCCAATGAAAGTTGTAAACTTTCAACTGAAAAAAATATATAAAAAATCAATAAGATTTTAGGTAATGAGTGAGGATTTCGTTAATGAAAGTATTACACGTGCAAATATTACACATTTCCATGTATCAATAAACAAAGGCCTCCACCAGCATGCACACCTGTTGCATTAACTTAGATTAGAGAATTACATTCGCATTGATCGAACATTTGTTAAAACATGTTTCAATTTAGGAAATGATAAAACATCTATTCATTAGATTGTGAGTATGAAATAAGTGTCGATTTACTTTATTAAAAAGTTACACGTGAACATCCATCCATTTTACACCAGGTACGTGCAATGGGGACGTGCATCGAATAACTTGATTACAGAAACATTATAAGTAATGATCAAATACTCGAATTATTGTTTTAAAAAATGGTAACACTTTAAACTCAAAAGAATTCACTATTTAAGATTATAAGTAACACGCAGCAGTTTTGTTTATGAAAATGTTACACGTGACAAATTACCACGTGTACATTCCAACAAATATAATACATTATTTCTACACCACACACATAGGTATATATAAATTACGAATATCAACTAATTTAATTAGGAACTTGCATTTTTGCTAGGAATAAATTTATGAGCAGAATTACTACTTAATATGGGTAAAATCATGGAGTCTTAATATCTTCTCAGCAATCAGCATTGATTAATATTTAAAACAGTATCTTTTATTGTATAATTTGTTCGATGGAATAATATGGAATAATGTTTAATCTCCGGACTAAATACAGACAAAAAACACACGTTCATGTACATGTGCCTATATATTAAAATGAAACCCAATGCATTTAAAATAAATTAAAATAAAAAGGTGCATTTCATTCGAGTCCATTCAGCACATAACGTGTAAGGATCTCACCATGATAATGATTTTTAAAAAGCGCTTCGTCAAAACACAAATTAATTTTACGAAGAAAAGGCAAACAAAAATAGTTGCATACTCGTGATTGTCAAATACAAGGTTTATTTTAAGAAAAGACACCCAAAAATGAAAATTAGATGAATTCTCGTGATTATCAAATACAAGGTTTATTTGAAGACAATCTGCTTTAATAGGAACAGCTGTTATTGTAATCACCGAACACAAATAAAAAAATACTTATATATAATTATGCCCTGTCGAATTCGGTAGAATGTAATAAAAGTATAGTTCATGGTCGACACTCGACATTAAGAGATGATAAAAACAATGTAAACAAATCAATGTATAAATGGGCCTCCTGCAAAAAAAGGCAGTTATGCGGTGATAATTGAGTCTTATACAGTTCACCCATGTTCACCCACATCTCCGTGACTCCCTCTCGGGGGCGGTCGGGGTAGAACTCCGGTATTAAGCGCATGCCCTCCGAGCAACGGAAATACATTTACATTTTCCGGTTTAAGTCTCGATTTACTTTCTCTCCCTGTAACTGTTGCTGGTATATTGCTTTATTCTACCCGGCATGCCCAGTGGTATAGCTACGGGAGGCACGCGGGGGGGGGGGGGGGGGGGGGGGGACATGTCGCTCCCAATAATTTGACAAAAACAATAACAATAATAAGGGAAAAGTTGTGAAAAAATGAAGAAATATATAAGGTGTGGCCCCCAATTAGTCCAACCACACTGCGCAACTATATTCTACCTATATCGTATTCAGCTATTGTCTTTCTACTTCATGTCCATTGATACTGAATGATAAATTAGTATTTATAATCATGAAATTAACATAACATTTCGTATCATTATATTATAATTCAGCAACAAAATGCACAATAACGCTTCGCACATTATCTGAAATACAGGTAACTTAAAGATTACATTTATGAGAGAGGAAAACAAAATAATTTGTTGTTGATAGAATAAAGCAATGCATTCGTCATAACTTAATGACGTATTTCAATTGTATTGTTCTTGTTACCAAAATTGAAATTAAAAATGATAATGGAAATGAAACAAATAAGTTGATACTTGTGTGGGTGCATTACGCCATTTATCTTAAAGATAAATGGCGAAATGGAGTTTTCATTTATCTTTTCAATTATCTTGTCATTATAAACTATTGAGAAACTATAACGCACGTGCCTTCTGAATGAAACGATACAAGCCCGAACTACGTCATGCACACATTTTCTATAATACGGATATACCGATTCGTATTTTCATTTCTATTTATATATTATTAACAACGATATTATCCATACTTTATATCTTCATCTTTCTATTGACGTTTTAATTGATAAGTGTTATTGATTTTCACATGTCTCACAATAGTTGTTTGAATATCACGCGTTCTCCATGATTATCAACACTCGTCTCGTTAGTCTTGTTGTCATGGAAACAATAAAACTTTACATAATCGTAAATATAAGGATGGCGCAATCTGCAAAATACATACACATGTTATTGAAATCAATCATGAATATTTTAGTTATTTTTTCACGTTATGAATTATGGTTGATGACTCGAAAATGCAACCTTCCTGCATTTTCTTGAATAAAAGTTATTAAAGTCAATCCAATGAAATAAGAACGGGTGCCTAATTAAAGTATGGCGTAATACTAAGGAAAGATCGAGCTAAAATATGTTATACTTTATTTTGTAAGTTTATATGTAGTGTGAACCTGCCCTTTTTAACAGCTGTATTTTGATTAACCGATCGTCATAATATCGCGATCAAAATTATTGGTAATCTTTATGATATACATGCGCTCTCCATGATATAGTTGAAACATTTAAAGTAAGATTAGAGTACAAATAAATTATTATGAGTGATTGAATGGTTCTAAATTAATTCGGTCGTGAAAACCGCGATGCGATACAAATTAATGCATATCCTTTTTTTGTTGTATCATGATTGAAATTAAAGATATTTAAAATGAAACGGTGTGACATCCGTTGTATATATATACATGTTTGTAAACTGGTTACATCAGCTTTCTTATAAACGGACGATAAAAGGGTGCACAAACATCTCACATGTTCTTGACCTTGGAGGATCAGAGCGATGACTATCTAATGACATCATCATCGCACGTTTATATACCTCACGAGGTTTGACATTTCTTGGAAATCCATTAAATAAATGTCGTTCCTATAATCATATTGAAAGGGATATTCCCCAAAAATATTTCTGTATCGTCACCTCCGTATAATTTGATAATTTCCTTTTTGTCTAAGCAGTGCTCAGCGCCAATCATTACAGATGAATTAAGTGGAGAGATTATGATATTCATGAAAAATAGTCAGTAGATATTTCGAATAATTAATTGACCTGACCTTTTTTGATGTTTCCTTTATAGGGACAAAAACAATAAAAGCAAATAAACTAAAATACAATAAAATAAAGTGAAATAATTAAGATTAATAATAATGAATCAAAATTACTTAATATTTAATCAAGTCAAATGAATGAAATGAAATAGTGATATGCTTGTGAATGTCGTTAAGAGTGAACTTTTTTTTATAGAGAGATGTGAAAAATATTGTCCGGAAAGTGATGAATATGTGATTTATCATCGTCAAAGCGAATTAAGAATAATGTTTACAGTATATTGATTGGAAAAGGGGAGATATTTATGAATACAATATACTGTATGTTCATATGCAGGCTCATGAAAGTGCAAGGGATTAAAGTGTATAAACGAGTAAATATGGACAAAGAGTGGTCACACTTTTGGCATAAAGTTGTTATGTGTCCAAATTGCTGCAGGTTATATAGATACATTCTCTACAGGATTGAACAACGAAAACAAGAATAAGATATTGGCGGCAGACGCTTTTACATTTCAGCGGAGGGAGACGAAATAAATTTAAATGGTCAGTTTGATCCAAATTTGATTTATTTCCGAAATAATATGTGATCGAGATAGATAGACGTAGCGCAGGCAGTGGCCTCTCAAATTGTGGTGACGATGATAAGTGACCACTTATCATCTTCACACCATGGCTTGGACGTCTCAAAGCATCCAATTTTAAAGGCAGCCACAGACAAAATACATATTTTATATTTCTGTGGTGGATAAGAGAATATCAAAGTGAAATTGTCGCTAGACCGTAGCTTTTGCTTCTGAAAACAGGCTCATTCAATAGCAACTATCTGCCTTCCGCCTTTTGAAAACAAATCAGATTTTGCAATCCACGTGCAGATACTTCAAGTTAAAAGTTTAAGTCCTTCCCGTGCCAATTTTGGCACATAAGGCGGCGCCTATCTCCGATTCATTAAATGTAGCGAATACTAAATAAGGGGGCCAGTCCTCTGGTAACACGTGCGATTAACTTCCCCTTCTCCATTCTATAAATCCCGAGCGCCTGGCTATAGAAGGCAGAAGGTACCGTTTTTATAGTCTTTGGTATATCGACCCGGTCTGGGTTCGAACCCGGGACCTTCCGTGCATGAGGCGGAATACATGTTCTGTAAATTCCCAGGAGCAGCGGGTTAAAAAGGGTGTTGGTAAAAAATAAGTCTGAGGTAAACCTGTTAGTATAACTGAACAATGAAATTTGCGTTTCAGGGATTATTCATAGATGTTTCCATGCCAATTAAATTGTTTAATACAGTAAAACATCGCTCTCTGACATGTGATATACGATGTCTCTTTAATAACTCATCAAACGGGATACGGTTAATAAACGTATAACGAAACGAAAAATAATGCACCATTGACTACTGTAGTGTATCCTGTCGCGCCTTATTCATTAAATGGATACTTGAGTTTGTTTTAACTTTCCCTTTTTCAAATTCCTCATGAAAGCAACATATACATGTTTCCCTTTACAATGAGTGCGGTACCGAACTGTATTTTTCAATATTATTTCAGAATACTGTGGTTGTGTAACGTTAACCAGCGTCGAAAAGTAATCGAGTTGAACATTGTCCTTAATGATAATGATACTTTATTATTTCGATTGGAAGTGTGACTGCAAAATTATAAGTTAAGATGGTTAAATGAACAAATATCATAATACAAACTATAACAAACAAACAACTCACCTATAAATGATAACAACATATTGCAAACAAGTTATTGTATTTGAGACGCACATCATGTGAGTGAAAACCCCTAGTTGTTATTTTTGGGCATTATCTTATAATATGTATTATTACGTAATTGCTCTAATTGTGAGTATTATTTCATTGATTATTATACATTACACGATGAGAGAGTGATGTAACATATCCATTGAAAAGGAAGTTAATTCATCAATAATAGTCATTCAATATTATCAGAACAAAATTACTTCGTTCATACAACGAGTAAATATTAATACTGATCACGTGCATGTAGTGACGTGCGTGAACAACATTGTAATGACAATAATTACTACGAGACGTGTTCCATAAATGGACAATCACCTGTCAATCAATCACGTCTAACAGCGAATAAAATACTATAGATCACAATTACCGAGCGCTATTGTAGATCATTTTGTTGTTGTTAATCTACAGCCGATGGCGTGCATGGCTAAGGGGGCAGGGTGCACGTGCCCCCTCACCCCTCTCCCGTCAGAGCCTATTCTGTCCCCTTGGAGCCACAACATAAATAAAGTAATAACAAATATTATCTGTAATTTCTTTGCAATATGCCCCTTCATGGGAATCATTATCCCTACTCCCCCCCCCCCCAAAAAAAAATAAAATAATAATAATAATGAATAAATAAAACAAAAATAAATAAATGATAATAATAATAATAATATGAAAACATAATAATAATTAAACAATAATAATAATAATAAATATACAAAACTGTGTTGGTTTGTCCAAACTACTTCACAAAATTAATTACTTTTCTGACGAAAACTAGACTTGTAACTATAATTATATTTATAACTATAATTATTCTAAAAATATTCTTCTTCCGATATATTAAACATAAGGATAATCGTCGCAGGCGCCAGAGGTACATAATGTCCTAATGTTTTAAGTTATCACAAGCGCCTAACGAGAAATGTTCTAATGTTTTAATGTGCAATGTATATATCTACGAAATGCTATAGATATGCGCTGATAATTGGACAAAAATGTATTAATAATATCCTATATTAGAACCATAACAACGTAATGACACGCATTTCATCCTTACGGTGACGATAAACAGTAAACAATCATTGCCTATTATTCTCAGCATTTTGACAACTTACCAAACATTATGGATATATTATTTTGCGGAAAAACATAAACATGTATATCGACGTTTTGTATGGGTATGTCGATTATTGGCAGATTAGAAAGTTATTTATATTTATGTTTAAGGATTTCCGTTAATATTGTGTTATTTTGAAATGTTCAATGTGCTTTATTTAATGTGTATCTAGGTTTGTTATTAATAATAATAATAATAATAGGTTTGATTTATGTAGCGCCTCATATGATATAATATTATCTCTAAGCGCTTTACACTATTATTACCCCGGTCATAGGATACAATGCAAACCAGCACACATTGTGCACACAATCTACACTCCCTGGGGAGCATTCCTTCCAAGCGGCTCATCGGCATTGAGAAGATCGTTCACATAAAGGCTTTCACCTCCTACCTGGTCCCCTTGTTCAACTTAGACAAAAGTTAAACAAAAACAACACAGGCATCTTCTTGTTGGATCTCGCTCCCCCTCTTCCCTCACCCCCCCCCCCCCCCCACTCTCCTCTCTCTCCCCTCTCTCTCTCTCTCTCCCCCTCTCTCTTCATCCCTTCACATTATCATTATGTCATCAGACGCTCTCTCCCTCTATCCATACTTATCATCATCCTCTACTACTTGTATCACTCTCCGTGGCGTAGCGTGGTCGGACTGATTAGGGGGGGGGGGGGGGTGGGACAAACCATATGTATTCCTTTGTTTTTTTCAAAAAAAAATCACCATATGTTTCCTATTGGGTTTTTTTTCTTCCCCCGTGCCCCCCCCCCCCTATCGCTACGCCATCTGACTCCCAACTCTCTTTTTTCGCTCATGTTTCCTTTTCCTCTATCTACCCCCTCTTCATCCTATGTCCTTCACCCCCTTTAACCCCCTCTCCTCCGCCCCCGGGGAACGACTGGACATCAGATAAATATCCTGTTTTTGTTATCGAGCTGTTTCTCCCGATCTCTTGGGTCTCTCTCTTGGAAAAAAAACCCGATGTAGTTTAATTCACGTCGGCCCCCTCTTGTGGTCTGTGAGAGGCAGGTGTGTCTAGAATTCAAAGAAGGATCGAAATTGTTATTTCAAATCCATCACATTCGCGGAAAAAAACAACTTCCGCGATGCAATCTGTATATACTGTCATGTTCTTCATATAGACTGATCGTTTTAAAGTCCAAATCCACAAATCTTACTTAAAACTCTTGTAATTCATTCATACCTTGTTGTATTTGTATAACCCCATGCAATAGCAGCACGGAACCGGTATCGCTTTCCGAATTTCCCTTAAATTCAAGTTTGTTAAAAAGAAATTTAGGATTTAAGTGTTTAGATTTTTATTTGTCCACTAGAAAGTTTTAACTGTGTATAAAGTCAGTGCAGTGAGTAACGGAATATCACCTTTTCGCTCATTACTTGGTCATGTAATATCCATTTAACATGACATTTTCACACTTTACTGAATGGACGTATCAGATCACAACAATTCATCGGTTTTGGACATTTCAACAAAGTTACTAGATCCCTTCAAATGTCAATCCTTGATATGAACAAGCAGACTAGTTTTTATTTCCATAGTTATGTTTCACATTCTGATCATTATTTCTGGAAACTCCGACTTTCTTAAAGTAACTTTCCGGTAAACTTAAATTGACTCCTGAAACTAATTTTCTTTCATGCACACACATTGGACTTCTAAAAATCATCTTTGAGCGCTGGTTCAATTGAATTGATTCATTCTGATGATTATTTGTAACTAAATTCACACACGATTGTCTGAATTATTGATCGCGGTCGGAAGTACCTTGATCGAGATACGTGACTGCATGGATATATTCAAGTTGACGAACCGTAACACACATCACTTCGTTCTAAAGCGAAATCTCCCGAACCAAGGAGACACTTTATCATACCCCCCCTTTCAGAACTATTGCGCCCATTGTATCGGTATGGCCTTGACTGTCATAATAATGAGTTATCGGTTGTATAATTATAGGTGTCTCGCTTCCTTCGTCCATTAACGTAATTATTTGTCTGCTTGTTGTCACGGTTATGTCTCGTTTTAATTCGTTTACATTAATTAACTTTAACCCCAATTGTGTTTCCGCTTTGACGTTTATAGTACTTGGTAACTTGGTTGTCAGTATATAGCAAGGATGAAAGATCAATCAAGTTAGATGGGCTATTCATATAATTTAGGGAAAGTTCAGTTTTTGGTATAGAGGGTGCTTCAACAAATAATTGTATTGTGAGGTAATGAAAAACAAAGTTTAAAATTTGATAAAGCACACAATTTTAAAGACACCTGAAACTTTGGTTGATTGAAATCGGTTCAGAAACAGCTGAAATGTTCATAAATATATTCGTTTAGAATAAATGGGGGACCCACATTTATTCGATAATCTAATGAAAACAATTATAAAGCCTACACATTTTCAAATGTACATATAGGTGGCTTTATAATGATATTTGATGATCTCTCTATTTAATAATTATTTTAACCAAACCTCACATTCACAAATTTTGATCTACAAATGGTTGAAACTTTCCGGTGTCTGGAGGGCATCCCCTTGTGTTAAAGGATGCCTTTTCTCAATTAAAACAGCCCTGTAAATTAGCCGTTGAATTTTTATTTCTAAATATTAAGTTTGAACAGAACTGTACTATCCATTTAATTGAAGTGTCTATGTGCGTTATGCAGGATGTACAAATTTCACGGACAAACTGATTAGTTGTCTCTTTTGTATGAATAACAATGCGAACAAAACAATGACGTATACATTGTGACGTAACTACAAACGTAACACAACTATTTTAAACTTGGTTGATATAAGAAAGAAGTTTGAATTGAAATTGCTCGCTTGGATGAAATCACAAAATAATGAGAAGAAATAAAGTCGTCGCTTTGTGTCTATGTCCATGCGTGATTATGCACAACAGATACAGCCCGACTACCCTAAAGGTTCCATGACATGCATATGCATGTTCGGGGACCTTTAAACAACATTTCTGGCTCAGTAAAGACAAAACATACAAACAGCAAATTTAAACAAAATAACTGTATTATCTTTTTTTTTAAATGAGTGAACGAGTATATACCGTAACTGGTAACTAAGCATTATACATGCTTGAAGCTTGAAGTACACTTGCATTGTACTGACTTTAATCTTTTCTTTTTTTAATACCAAACCGGTCTATTGTGTATAGCGATGTGCGATTCTATTGATTGTAGTTTAATTGCTTATGAATATTTTATCGACGGGTATAAAGGCTGGTGGCAAAAATATAATATGAGTTATTGTTCGTAAAAGATTTAGTCACGCAACGGCCATGTACATGTATAATATGGTCACTGTTTGGCTTTTCCGATTATTAAATACTGTTTCGGTTGATATTGTTGTTGTCGTTGCTGCTGCTGGTGTTATTTGTTATGTCGGTGGTGGTGTTGTTGTTGCTGTTATTGTTTTAGTTGATGTTGCTGCTGTTGTTGTTGTAGATGTTGTTGTTTTTATTATCGTTGTTGTTGTTGTGCAAGTCCATAATACATTTAACTAACCATGTCTCTTTTAATATTCAGATATTAGTTCGATCTATATAAGAAAGGCAAGAATTGATTCGAGATCCTGAATGTTGAGTAATTATTAACTTCTCATAATGATGCGTTCTTCTGTACAGCACAATACATACATTGGTGTTGTTTGTGCTGGTGTTTGTTTTTGTTGTTATTGTCATTGGTGTTGCTGTTGTTGTTGTTTTTCAATGTAGATAAAGCTGTTGCTGTTGCTGTTGTTATTGTTATTGTTGATGTTGTTGTTATTGTAATTGTTGCTGTTGTTGTTTTTGTGTTGGTAATGATGTTGATGTTTGGTTGTTATTGTTGTTGCTGATGTTGTTGTAACTGTTGTTTTTGTTGAGCATGGTCAACATTGCAATGATTACATTTTTCCGAATTATACATTCTACCGACTGAGGCCATGTACATAATTATAAAGGAAATGAAGGCCTATGTGAATATAATGTACATTCGTCGATAATCAAAAGCATTACATGAAATCATAAATTTATATTCTCTTTCGGTAATAATGCATTAGAATATCCTCATGCTATGCTATACACGTCAGAGTACTAGAGGCAAGAAATAATACTCGAAATAATCGGAAAGGATGCTTCGGGTTTTCTTTTACATGTTTAGCCGTAAGCCATTTTTATAATTCACTGCAGAATGGCAGAGCGTCGAGTATAGGTATTGGCCAAGTGGTGGCGTTACCAACGCGCTACGCATGCACCAACCCCAGTATACTGTCTACACCATCACTAAAAAGTGTGCAATACCCAGAAATAATGCAAATATGCGTATTAAAACGCAAGAGTATCTGGCTTTTTGGTGCTCCGGTACAAAACACATTAACCTTCTAAAATAACTTAGTTTTAACTATAGGGCGATAGACAATATTTAATAAAAGTTTAGTTGCATATTAAAGGGATAGTTTAGTTTTGGTAGAGAGGGCGCTAGACTACTTTGTTTGTTTGTGAGGTAATGAAAAACTGAGTGTAAAATATGACAGAGCATAATATTTAAATAATAAAATCATCTTTGTTTGATCTAAATCGGTTCAGAGACGGCTGAAATATCCATAAATATAACAATTTGTAATAGAGCTGGGGCCCCAGGTTTATTAGAGAATTTTGAACCAGCCGTTAAAAATTCAAAAAAATGCTTCCTCTTTTCAAAAAGTTACAAATAGGTATTTGAATAGTTGTTGGTTATTTCTCTATCTAATCACTATTTCAACAAAACATCACATGCACAATATTTTATTCAAAATGGTTGAAACCAATGAGTGTTTAGAGAGCGCCCTCTTACGTTTTAACGGCTCTTTTTGAATGATAACATGATCTTTACTACGTCATTTGTAATTTTGTGTTCCTTTCTAGTTATAACTATTAGTTTGTAATGTAATGATGCAGGTTTTGGTTACTACAATTCAGTTTCACCAAAACTGTACTCTCCTTTAAGTGTTTCGTGGCAATACCGCAATATCTGTTTGTTTGTTCCGATGCAGATATTTGCGATGAAAGCTGCTGAAAATGTAATGCAAATGAATAGGTGATACTGTTAATCTTTAATGTCAACTGACAACATCAAATTATTATTATAACGTTAGGGAAAATCATCATCATCATCATCATCATTATCATCATCATCATCATCATCATCATCATCTTTTCCATCTTCCCCTACTTTTTCATCATCATCCATTTATTCTCAAATGTCTTCTTCTACATCATCATCATCATATCCTCCTGACCATCTTCTCCTTCATTATCATCATCATCGCCTTCTTCGACTCCATTTTGGAGAAAGGGTGAAGGATGATCC